>CAUYSK010034667.1:0-14602 GCA_963575035.1 Avahi laniger
GGGGAGGAGGGAGGAGAGGAGGGGTATATGCATGCACAAAGAGTGCAATGTGCACCACCCAAATGATGGACATATTTGAAACTCGGACTTAGGGAGGGAGGTGGGGGCAAGGGCAACATATGTAACAGAAACATCTGTACCTCCATAATATGCTGAAATAAATTAAAAAAATTATAAAAAAAAAAAAACTGTCTTAAGTGTGACCAGTTGTGTTTTTCTTACAAACATGTAGCAAGGAAGAATACAGCGATTATTGCTATAGTTAGGTGCCACTGCTACAGTGTCAGCATTTTTATTCATGATGGCCTTTGCATCATCAGTGCAAATGTCAACACAGTAAAAATGGTGAATAATGTCTTAGTATTGTTGTTATTAAACTAGTTCTGATCCCTTAGACTTCTTGAAGTGATCTTAAAGACTCACAGGGGTCTGCAGACTTGGCAGAAGAGAGGAAATAATAATGTCAGTATTTAACAAGAAGCAGTAAAAACCTCAAAGGCACTTTGGCTAAGATAAGAACTGAGACGAGGAGTGTAGCAAAAAGAAGAAAACATATTGTTTAAGCTTAGAAAATTGAGGCAGCTCTATGCTTGTCGATAATAGGAAAGCTCTGTAATCCTTCTCTCGACAAGTCCTTATACCTATCCCTACAACACTCTACTGGTTGTAACTCCAAGCAAAGGTTGCATAGCACTGGTAAAATCATCCAGAGACATAGAGCAGAAGCAATATTTTTTTCTGGTAAATTCCTCCTACATTTAACTTGTTTCTTGTCCTTTTCCGTAAAGAAGACATTCTCTACTTTGCAACAAACAGCTGTTGCAAAGACAGATTCAATAATAAATATGTAAAATATTTTGTGTTCCTTAGAAAAAGCTTTATTTTAGTATGTATCATTCTATGACTTTCTGATGTATTAAACTCAAATTCAGACAACTTGCTAATGCTTGTCAGTTTGGCCTTTATCTGTCATCGCAGGGCACTAAGGGTGGGGTCTTCTAACAGGCAAATGAGGTTGTGTTCTGAGTTCCAATCATGGGACCCAAGACATACAAGCAGGAGGGTAGTTAATGGGCTTGTTTAATGTGAAATAAATCTAGACTTAGGAGTAAAGGGACTCAGACTTTAATATTATTTGAGCTCCCTTTAAAATAGTGTTTATTTCCTTCCAAAAGGGTTGACTGTGTTCAAGGGTCTGTGATTTGTGTTAGAATTTGTCCTCACAAGGGAAAAAGAAAAACAGTGACCTATTATCCAACTGTCTTGGCATTAAATATATAGTTCTGCAGGCCCATATGCAAACAAAGAGATATGCCTACAGTGTCCAGTTCGCAGTCATTTTTGTCTACTAATTTGAAGTTGACAATATAGTAGTTTTTTCACAAAATAAAGGAATAAGCATAAAAACAAATGACTAAAAGATAGAAAGGATAGATGATGCTTTTTAATTTAAATTTGATTTTTAGATCAATGATATATTAACTTAATTTAAATTTCAAAAGACAGATAAGCATATTCAGTGAAAATCTCTTATCCAACCCTGGCTCTACCCACTTCCTTCATCCAGGAAGCAAATGGTATTGTAATGGATTATAAAAATGAAATTTTTGACATTTTTCATCATTGGAGTTTTTCAAATGTCATCTATATAAAAAGACAGAGAGATTTTGCTAATCTTCAAAAGTGCAGGTACCATATATTTTTCATATTGAGCAAAATATCATACTCCAACATAGTGGATGTTTAAAAATATTGCTTTTTGATGACATTTGTAGAAGAAAAGTTTAGTTAAGAGACTTTGTTAGGTAGATAACTAGGATCTCAGGCTCTTCTAGGGACAAAGATGCCCAGGCTTTGGTGCTGCCTGGAGCAATCGTCCCACCTGGGAAGAAGGATAAGGGCGGGCACTCTGTTTTGGTGTTGCTCCACCCTTAATCCTATCCGGAGGGACTGCTACACCTGGGGAAGGAGGGAAGGTTTTACCAGTCTGGGAATTCCTCAGCCTAGGCAAAATAGGATTTGGAAAGTGACCTAGAGCAGCAGTCTCCAACCTTTTTGGCACCAGGGACAGATTTCATGGAAGACAATTTTTCCAGGGATGGGGAAGGGGGAAGGAGGGAGTAAGGTGGAGCTCATGGTGGTGATGTCTGGCCCTGTTTTCCCAACAGGCCACCACAGACCAGTACTAGCCTGCAGTCTGTGGGGGAGGGGGGAAGGGGGAGGTTGGGGGGTTGGGGACTGCGGATCTAGAGTAATCTAAGGCTAATCATTACGTCATTAAGTTTAAATTTACATCGTGCATCGTGGTTCATTCCCGCTCACCCTTCAGGAAGGGCTTTCAGAGAAGCATGCTATAAATACAACCTTGCAAACACCTGTCAATCATTTGGTAACATCCCACACCTCCCAAAAGCCCTTTCCCAGACCAAGCCAATAATAGGAAAAAACTGGAGAATTTCCAGAGTGAGTCAGTCAGTTAAGTCAGTCAGTCAGTCAGTCAGTCTCTCACCACTCATGGAGACACACATATTTCATTTTATAATGAAAAGCTACTCATATGAAACTGCTTCTTGCCTGTAGTCACTCCATCACACAGGCCCTGCTTGTGATTTTTTTCCAAGCAAGGAGCCAAAGAACTAGGATAACAGTCTGCCAAGAGGCTGGACCTGACACTTTGGTGTGTCAGGTCATTCTTCAGCCAAGAGCACACAGAGAATCGAGCCCAGACTGCCACCTTAAAAGCTTTATAAGAACATATTTGGCAATTGTAAGTTGAAATTAATGAAGCAGTTGGAGTGTCGATTTGTGTCAATTAGAAATATCTTGTTTTGATGTACACTTAACAAGTTACTAAAACAATAAAAGTATTTTTTTAACATTTTTAGATTTCATTTTAGAAAATTGTGGAAACAGCCAAATCACATGCCGTTCTGCAAAATAATTTTTTTAGTATGCATTTTTCTTGTTTCGGTGTCAGTGGTTCTTGTAATTTATACACAGCCAAGAAAAGTATTTAAAACTTATAGAAAGTTTGAAAATCTAAAATTCAATTATAATCTAAAATCTAATTCTATTCTGAGAAATAAATTATTACTACTAAATACATACCTCATGCTGCTTAACTCATTCACTATAGAAGTAAATGCATTGAAAAAGATTTAAAGCATTTTTTTTTATTTCATGGATAAATTACTTTGTACTGCTAAAGATACTAGTATTCTCAGAGTCTCCCTAACTCTTATTTCTATGGGAGATATATTGCGCACATACATGTAGGTTTTGAATCATTCTTTCAAGTTGAATAACCATTTAAAAACCAATAATTAAATTACTAGTTGCATTTTATTTATTTATTTGGAAAAACAACATTTCCACTGTTCTTTTATAGGTAAAGCAAGTAAACTGAAAGTGAAATCAAGAGGAACATTTTAGTTTCAAGTCTGACCTAACAAGATTAGTTTTGATAGCTACAACTGTAATTAAATCTGTAAGAACCTCTCCTTCATCACAACTTTATTTTAGAATACTAAAATCCATTTTTTTAAGTTCATTAAAACTCTTTAAAAAATAATACTACATATTGGGCATATGACATGATTTCCTCTTTTTTTGCATAATTAGTTCTTAGATTCAATTTTTTAAAAGCTGGGGGAATATTTAAAATTATTCCTGATGAAAAAGTTGGGAAAAAAATAATATCCCTCAAAATAAAATCCAACTGTTTAACATTTCCTTTTTGAATTCATGCTAAAAACTTAATTTAATTCCATTTCCACAAAATTATGTGAATTTTATTCTAAATTCTCTTGCTTCTTGTCTTTGTGAAAAAAAGAAAATGTGTTATGGATGCCTATGCACAAGACAATCAAGTATTTAGCCTTACTCTACCCATGTTGTAATTATCTACCTAACATGCCTTTCTGAAAGAGGTAAAAAAGGTGCTAACTATGCTCTGTTTGTGTTTTCTGGGGAGAAAAAAGAACAAACAAAATTAAAATCAGCCATATGAAAACATGCAAATTTACTCAATAAACATTGCCACTGAAGTTATGTGACTTTTATATGAAGCTAATGTTCCAGACAGATATTTTCCGTCTTTTCATGGTAAAAACTTTGAAAACTTTATAAATTATTGTGGCAAAATTCTTGTTTCATGTGGCCATAAATAATTGTTTACATAGGAAACCACATTTTCTTAAACTATACCCTTTCTTTTATCACTAGAGTAAGAGTTTTAAAACTAATTTTAGAATGTACTTTTTCATGTAGCTTTTTCTGCAAAACAGGACCACCATTTATCTATATTAGGGCACTAGATTCAAAGATATTTGAACCTGTTTGTATATGTCACTATGTGTATCTAAATATCTTATTTTGTTTGCTTTCCTGTTAATCCATTTGCATATTGGATTAATGTTGTATCTATAACTGTATTCTTTTCCAATACATCAATTTTCATGAGCACACCATTGCCATTTATGTCATTCTAATTCAAGCTCATGACATATTTGATATTAAATTATTATTTTCTGTTCTAAATATATTTTCAAATTTTAGTTTATTCATTCGGTAAAATATGCCAATTTGAAACTTAAATTTACAATTATTCTTCTCAACAACTTCTCTTACTACTCAAGTTCACAAACCCAGGAGTGTTCTGACTACTCTGAATAATAAATCATCACTGTAATAGCAATTCTAATAAAAACATGTCAATGTCCTAATTCAAATTATGAAAATTAAAGAGCTTGTAAAGTACAGAAGAAAATATCACTGTGATTCAGCTGTTCATTGTGTGGGCTACCCTAACCTCAGTGTAGAAATCTTCAGTTGAAGAATAATCATTTCAGTGTCCGTGAGGCTGAAGATGTGTGATGTAATTATGGCCAGAATGGCATTCAGAGAGCTCAGGAACCAATTTGGATTTTCGGAAATAGTCCATTGTCCCACACCGGTCCAGTTTTAGGATATAATATACATGTGCATAGAATTTTAGGAGAAAAGATTTTGTGTGGTGGTTGACCACAAGCAGCGAAGACACAATCATTAAACTCCTAAGTGTACTTTTGTGGTGTTGAGAACATGACCTTTCAGTGTTACATTCCTTAGTAGTAAAAACGTGCATTTCTGCCACAAAAACTGTTATTATAAGAACAGTTATAAAAGAGGCTGTTTTCTTTTTTTATTTGAAATCTTAACCTACTCATCTCTGTCCTATACTTTAGAAATGCATGCAATAACAACAAAAACTGAGACAATTATTGCTAATATAGAGATATTAATAAATGTTATTGCTGTTACTAGCTCGGCCATCACAGCCATCACCAACATCATCTAATATGTACCAGGCACTGTGTTAGATAATTTAAATATGTGATATCATTTTATCATCACAACAAACCAAAAGGTAGACATGGCCTTTGGTTTACAGACAGAGAAACCGATGTTTTGTTTGGTGTGTCTGTTGGACCCTGTAGAAGGGACTATTTACGGAGTAGTGGGCAGGGTTAGGGGAACTAACAAGGAATGGTTAAACACTCAGGCAGGAACAAACCAGGAAGCCATCATATCTCATACTGGAAAGACAAAGGGGAAGGAATGGTGGTGTCTGAACCATGGAGGCCTGAGAGGGGGAGATACACATACTGATAGGAGTTGTGACAGAGAGGAACATAGCTACTGGAAGACACTGTGAGGCTGGGCAAGCAGGAGGAGGGAAAATAAATACCCAACATCTTGCATCTTTAACTCTCTAGGCTTCATCTAGTGCCTCCTATTGGCTGAACCCAACTGGAAGCCAGAGAGCAAGGCTGCCCATGGAGCTCAGGCTCTAGGATCACAGAGAACGGTGAGAAGGGAGCAAAGAATAATGACCAGGATGGTCACATTATATGGAACTGGGTAGCAGAATTGGAATTCAAGTGAAGTTCTGTCTTCTCCAAAGGCAATTCTCTTAATCTCCATATACATTTAAAGGCTCATTAGATTAGAGGTTTAGATTAGATGATGATCTAATAAGAAATCAGAGATAAGAAGAGAAGAGAAAACCAGAAATAAATGTTCCTTCTGCTTTCCCTTTCAGAAAGTGAGGGGCATTTATAATGTTTAAAACTCCTTTTCTCTCTGCAATGAAAACAGCAACAATGATGATGATAATGATTAGAATGATAGCTCCTGGCATTTAGAATTTTGTAACTAGAATCACTACATTGTACCTCATGCAGATTAAATTTAGATTTCTTAAATTAAAAAGAAAACATCTTAGCTGCACGTGCCTTACAGGAAAGAGCCTTTGGTTCACACTTGCTGGGAAAAACAGCTGATGCCCTTTGGCTCCCTGTGGTTTGTCAGGGAAGAGGGGGATGCGCTGGAGAATCCGTGTGAACTGCCCACAATGTTTGACAGCTACGCACTTAGTTTTTGCATGCAAATTGGTATCAAAATGCTTTTATATCATGGAAGCTCTTTACTTTGATTTGTAAATCTCTACATATTCTTGCTCTGCATTTTGCCATATCTACAGCTATACAAACAGTATCCTTTTGTTCTGACTTGTTCTTCATATGTGATATTAAAAAATCTATTTCTGGATTTATTATTCCTGAGAAAATATGTTCTTATAAAGTAAGCAAATTTATTCATTCATTTGGTATTTATTTACTATGTACTGTGGGCCAGGAATTGTTCTAGACACTAGAAATTTAGTAGTAAATCAATTAAAAAATTCGTGACCTCATTCTAATGGAGAGACATAATAAGACACATACATAAAATATATAGTAGACATGGGTCGGGAGAGCCTGTGGCCTTAAGGCTGCATGTGGCCTTCTAGGCCTTTTGATTGAATCCAAATTTTACAGAATAAATCCTTTTATTGAAAGGGGTCATCAGAGAAAGATGAAGATTTTCTTGCCTCCTTTGGGGCTTAAAAAAGAAGAATCTTGCAATCAGAAAGCCAAAGTTTCCCCACCCCTGTGAGTGATAAAAAGTGTCAGAAACAAGTTATTTTTGTTACTTATTAGTACTGAAAAAGGAAAAAATAAACAGTAAATGAGTACTAACTGTGATCAAAATATTATGTCATGGATTATGCATTATCTAATGAAAAAAAATCAGCTTTCCTAATGCATCTTTTAATTTATCAGAAATTTGGATGTGAAGACATTATGAATATAAAAAAACATATTCTCATTTTGCTCCTGAACAACTAATTTTTTAGATTAATCTCTTCTGGAATATTCTTTCATGGCCACTATGGTATATGAAATGTTCAGAGTAATGTTCAGTTATCAGAGTAAGCCTTTTTTCTTTTTTAATCAGAGTGTTATAAATAAATAATAGTTCATCTTATAATATCTTGTTTTGTAGGTTTAAATTTTAAAAGTTATAATGTAGAAATTGTTATGTTTATTGTATTTTTCTTTTTTAGCATAATTGTCATTATTCTTGAATAGCATAGGCAAAAGGACAAATATATAGCTAATTACTTAAATTTAAAAACAATATATTTGGAATGTATAATAAAAGATTTTAAATAATTGAAAATAATAAGGATTAAAAATATTCCATTTCCAAATTCATTGGCAAACCTGTCATATGTGTAAAAATGATCAATTAACTGATTTTTAATAAATTCTATCGAGGGATATTGTAAAACCAATGTCTTTATTGGATCTTGAACTAGAGTGATTTTAAATGGTGATACTACTGATTAATAAACTATATTTTTGAAGAAAGCAGTAGAATAGAAAACACCAGAGCAGTATTGGACAATTATAGTATGATAGCTAAGAACAAATATTTCATTTGTAGAAAGATTTGTGTGTGAATCTGACCTTTGATACTTACCAACTGACAGACACTGGGTAAGCCAAGTAATTTCTTCATCTATTTTATCTTTATAAAATGAGGATAAGGGTACCTGGACCAATGTTACTGTCTAGATTAAATGAGATAAGGTATGTGAATTACTAAACACAAGTTTTGGCTTGTAGTAAGTGCCTAAGAGGGTTGGTTCTCATTGTAGAGATCCAGATTGGTGATAGATGCAGCATTTTACTAACACTCTTCACAATATTCCCAGGAAAGAGATTGAGGTTTTGAAATCAGCCTTTTCAAACACAAATATAAACTCTGTGTCAATCATATTTGGAATTATAGGCAGAAAGCAAATCTGTGATAAATGTAATTCTCGGGGGATTTATGCAAAGTTGCAGAAAATCTTTATTATAAATAATTTCAGCTCCTTTTCTCTGGGAAAAGAAATGTAAATCTTCTAGGAAAGCAAATACTCTTCTTTTAGCCAATGCTGAAAAAAAAATCACATCCAAATAAAAATGCCAAGAGCAGTGGTTATGTGCAATTAAGTTTCAAGAATACTAGAATTAAATGCTTCATCTGGATATAATACATCTCTATGCCTCACATGGAACACTTAAATAAATTCAATGACAGCCAGCTAAATAGTGCACATAGCAAAAGAGAATCAACACAGAAGAGAGAGATCTGAGATATCACTGGGTATCACGTGGCACTGGCATAGGGACAGGACCCAGGAAGACATCAGTGGAAAGTTAGCAAGTGGATGGTCTATCTACTATGGCATCTGGCTGTAAGTGTGTCCATGGAAGAGCTAAACAGGAGGCAGGTAGGCAGATCAGATATTGAAGAAGAGTCTCTGTGCCAGCCCCAATTAAACCTTATTACCAGCCCACTGTTGCCTTCTTCCCTCACTGGCCACTCCCAAAATGATAAAAATTTTAGAATGTTTTATTTCATTTTTTTTTTATCTTACATTCTTCAGTAGATCTCTGAAAAAGATTTATAACACCTTCTCCCTACCTTCTATCCCACTTTTCGGGATTTGCTGATACAACTTATGCTGCAAATTTTTATCCATTTGGATTTAATCAAATATTGGAAATCAATCTATTTTTTTAAAGATACTTTTATCCTCTCAGAGGTTTATAGTTCTCAGTGGGCCAAGTTCTACATTCAGCCCTGAGTTGAATTAAATTTTTGTGTTGGCTCTTTCCATCTGGGTTCCAGAAAAAATTAGATCACTTCTGCTGAAGGAGAAGAATCAGACAGCAAGGATGTAAGAGTTGCATTCAGAAATACTGTTGTACAAGAAGCTTAATTTGTTTTTGGCTATAGTTGAAATCTTTAGAAAACCTCTCATACAAAAATTCTTCTGCAAATATTTAGATGCTCCTGCAATAACAGTAACAAATATATTAATACTACAGATATTTTAATTAAGAAGTGTCAACAATTTTGGTGTCATATATTAAACACTTCCATGTTATTAATATAAGATTATTATTAATGTGGGAAAAGACTCTATAATGATTAATTTGAGACAGTGAAATAATATTTAATGAGTAATAAGAATTAGGCTCTAGAGCTAGAAAGAAACATTCTGGGAAATTTTGCTGACCAGCCTAACTTATATGTCTTTTCACAAGTTACTGTATTTCTCCAACATACCCAAGCCCCTTGTTTGATGAACATTCTATAAACACATGGAAAATAAATTCTCTCAGACTATTCACAGATTAAAAAAATCAATTTGGTACAGAAGAGAAGAAACTCTAAATTGGGAGCAGATTTAATATGTGGAAAAGTTATTATTCATTTTAGGTTAAAGGTGAAATAAATTAAAAGAATCTAAAAGAGTACAGTTGGAAATTTAAAATTTAGTTCTTAGTAATTATTGTATGTTATTTATTATAATGTTTTTTACTATAGGTATTGAGGGACAGAGGTAAAAACTTTTTTCTAATTAGTGTCAGACATCTGGTTCCTAGGTAAGCACAATTGAGGAATCATTTGGCCTGTGATACAAATGAATTGTTAATATATAAAAACAATTTATATATTTTACTAGGTTATTAGATATTTAATTTGATTCACCTCTAGACAAATGACTATTGCAACAATTTCAGAGCTGAATCTTCAAAGGCTCCACAACCTCTAGTTTTCCTCATGGCTCTGATTATCAATCACCTGCCCATTAAAATAGTTCATCAAAGCAAACAAATAAAGGGACTAAAACAACAAGGGGTTGATTAATCATCAAACCTTTATGGTTGGGTATAAGTTTGATTTTAAAAATTGATATGTATTTTATTATTCATTCATGAGGCAATATGGCATGCAGATTATGAGTGCAGGCTTTGGAGCTAGGGTTGGGTTTCACTCTGCCATTTATCAGCTTTGTGACCTAAAGCAAGTTACTTAACTCCTCTGTGTTCTTGTTTCCTCACCTATAAAACAGGTAAAACTATTGAATATACCTCTGGAATTTGTTATGGGTATTAAGTTCAAATGTTCATAAACATTTTGATACTTTAAGCTGAGACCTCCTAGTTAAAACATATTTAATAATCTGAAAAAAATTCTACAATTATAAATGGAGACAGTAAATATAGAATGGCTTCTGGTTTAAATATGTAATCAGGAGAAAACTTATATATGTTTTAGCTGGAGCTGGTTTAGACCAGCTTGTAAGACCTGATAGCTTTTCAGAAATGTGAACTAATTGATGTCACATTGAGAGTTTGATATTGACTATGGCTAATTGACTATGGTTAATTTCATACCTCAAAAATCAGAAATTAGTGAGTAAATGCTACAAATCATCCCCTTCCCAAGAGAACTGGTTGCTAAATATTACCAGTACACCACTAGCTATTTTAGTGTTTTATAATTCTTTCTTGCAACAAATATTTGATAAATACCTACTATGTTCCACGTGCGTGAGATGTGTGGATGAACAAGACAGAACCGATCAACACTTAAGTGCACGCATAGCAATAACATTCATCAGGTGTCGGGCAGATGGGAGGGCGATGGAAGGGATGGGTATATACACACATGATGAGTGCAATGTGCACCGTCTGGGGGATGGACACACTTGAAGCTCTGACTCAGGTGGGACAAGAGCAATATACATAACCTAAACATTTGTGCCACCATAATATGCTGAAATAAAAAAGAAAAAGAAAGTCATTCAAGATAGATAAAATATTTAAATGTAAGGCATAAAATTATAAAAATTACAGAAGAAAATATAGGAAAAACTCTTCTAGATATCTGCTTAAGCAAAGAATGTATGACTAAGATCCCAAAGGCAACAACAAAAAATGAATAAATGCTTTGTATGGAATCAAAGAAGACCTCGTATAGCCAAAGCAATCTTAAGCAAAAAGAATGAACTGGGAAGTATCAGTCTACCTCAAGCTCCACTACCAGCCTACAGTAACTAAAACAGCATGGCACTGGCACAAGAACAGAGACATAGACGTTTGGAACAGCACTGAGAATCCAGAGATGAAATCATCCACATATTGTCATCTAATCTTTGACAAAGCAGACAAAAATATACACTGGGGAAAAGAATCTCTTTTCAATAAATGGTTCTGGGAAAACTGGATAACTACACGCAGAAGATTGAAACTGTCTTTAATGGCTTTCCCAGTTCCTAAAGCAGTGGAAATATTTTTTTAAGCCTATAACATTTTAGCTTATATATTTTAATTTTGTTTTACAAATTTAATAATTTATTCAAGTAATAATACCACTGTTAATAATACTATTACTGATACTAATATTAATAATAACTAAAGCTTAAATGGTCCTTACCATTTGCCAGTCACAGTACTAAGAAAATAAAATTTTAAAAACATATATTCACTTAATCCTTCCAATAACAGTGTTTCTATTACAACCTATTTTAAGAGGAGGATTTTGACACCCTTAGAGGTTAAATAATAGCTAATAAGTGGTGGATTCTTGTTACATAAAACATGTATAAAAATTCTAAACAGACATATTTAATAATTTAATTGATTAAGTTGCACAGTTGCAAAGCCCGAAGTTCACTGTGATTGAGAGTAAACTACTTGGAACTTGAGAAATACAGGTTTTGGCAGGAGGGAAAAAGGAAGGTAAGATAAGAATCAAGATTTATTAGTGAGCATTTGTGATTATATATGATCTACCATAAATTTACCTTTTTAATGTTATATTTTTTCATATGTTCTTTTGCTGCCCCCATTCATACAAGTCCGTACATTTTCATTATTTCTAAACAACACCTTATTACTCACTTCCAAGCCCATTCTCTTCATTCCTTATAACCGGAATGCTTATTCCTTAACTATCACTCCTCTAATCCCTGACCATTCTCTTCAAGGTCTCTATTGTGTGACACCCAGTCCAGAGGATATCCCCTGCCTTCAGGTAGAAGCCCTGTGGCATCCATCCCTGGGCTTCTGTGGCATTTTACCTCAGTTACAAATGGTTCTTCTCACTGTTTTTTTGCTACTGTTGATAGTGTTTACAAAAATATATCCCTCATTAACTTTAATATTTGGAAGTAGGGGAACATGATTTATTGTCTTTTTCTCTCCTAAAGCAGATTTTGGAAAGCCGAAGAAACATTTTCTAGCAATTAGAGCTGACCATTGGTGAAAAATTGAAATCTTTTCCACTCAAATTATTTCAGAAAGAATGAGATTGCTGTCTGCCAGGGACGTGTTAGAAGAGAATGACTCCAGATGATCTCTGAACTTCTTTACAACTTCAGTAATATGTGGTCGTTTGACCTTTAAAGAGTCAAGTTGAGGAAAGTAGCATTAATAAACTAGCTCAAACAATTCTTCTAAAATATATGCACTGTTTATTTACAAAAACTGAAGTAAGAGTTAAGAATAAGGCATCTTGGGAAACTAATTTACAGAGGGTCAATGAGAAGTAGACATAAAGATGAAAGCATATTTTTTAAAAGGCCAAAAAGACTAATTCCACATTTTAAAAGTACTGTGGTTAGCAACATGTTATTTCTTATTTTACCATAATGTTTTTTATATTATTCCAATGAGCAGAGGTAGTCCAAAATATTATTATAAGAATTCAGTAACTAAACACAAATATATCTAGTAAGTACAAACATCTCATTTTGATTACCCTAATTTAGATTTTGTGATTTTTTTCTTTACTTTTAATTTTCACAAGTTGAAAATGAAAATATGTTTAGTTATGATATCCAATAAACTCAAATCCATAATGATTGATGATTGGAGACATTATTAAAAGAAAACTATAAATATTTCACATCATTCAAAATGGGATTAAAATATATATTAAAAACTATATAATTACTAAATATGATGTTTAATCATTAGACTATTGATTTTTTTACTTTTGAAATGAAGTTAATTTTAAAAATTAGAGAATGCAAAAACTGACAGATGTTTTAGAGTCATTTAATATTTCGTCTTAATCCACAACTGAGATTCACATTACTTTGCTCCCTAAATTTTCATATTGTGATTTTATTTCCCACACAATACTTTGACCTCAGCAAGTTAAGAGAGATTGAACATTTATATTTACATCCCATCACCTAGAAAATAGTTAAGTGTAAAGTAAATTATTAGTTGAATATGTATAACTCAATCAATGTTAAATACTTGAAAGAATGAGAAATTATGTAACTTGATTTATAATCCATATTTTCTGTTTTGTGTTTCTTCTAACATACTATTTTGTACTCTAAAGTTGTTGCTGCTATCCTGTTTAATATTAAAATATATTAGTGAATAAATTTCATAGGCTGATATGATAAACATACAAAAACATAATATGTCTTTTACTTTGACATATGTAAGAAAATGGGCTAAAATATTACTTTATATCAAAAAGCAACAAATGCTTTACATAAAATGTTTCAGTCTTTGGTAAAGCACAAAATATATTAATATCTTCCAATATGCAAAAGTGTTCTGTGTATACTTATTCTTTCCATATTGCCATTATTTTACTTAAACACAATACCGTATTAAAACAAGGAAATAAATTTCATCTAATTTTAATAGTTTGACACTAAAAATTTAACAATTGAGAAATATAACTAACTTGGAAATTGTTGTCAATGCATTAGAAGAACAAATTCCCACACTTCATCCATAACAACCTTGATAAGTCTAAATTAACATATTTTGCAGTACACTTAAGAATTTTGACCTAGAATTAATATGAAAACCTTGAAAAGATGTGGAATCTTGCTTTTCATATTTTCATGGAAGTCATAAGTTTTGTCCTACAAGGAGTAAAAAATTTTAATGTTTGTCATTCCAGAACAATGATGAAATAATGTATCTTTAAGGTCCAAAGTAGTTAGAGGTAGACTATGACACCCATGCAGAGGGCCAATGGTAAGACAATATTGAAGTGAATTCCTAGTCTAGCCACTATAAATGGGAATTCCATGGCTTGCAATTTAGAGACAAGGAACATCATTCCATCTTATACAGAGATCATTATGTTCTTTATAACAAACTGGTCTGGAACATTACTAGATAATTTTACCAATCTTCAATTTAAAAAGCTGTAGTTCTGTTATGAAAAAACAAAGCCCATTAGTAATTCATCCTTTGTAAAAACTTTGTAATCTGAAAACCAGGGGTGTGACATTTTCCATGTCTTTTGGATTCTCAAGAGAGTATTGGCTAGCAACATACAGTTGACCGTTGAAAAATTCAGGCTTGAACTGCACACAAGTCCACTCATATGCAAATATTCTTTAGCTTCTGTC
>CAUYSK010034668.1:0-33824 GCA_963575035.1 Avahi laniger
ATATAGAAAAAATTAGCCGGGCATGGTGGCACATGCCTGTAGTCCCAGCTGCTTGGGAGGCTGAGGCAGAAGGATTGCTTGAGCGCAGGAGTGTGAGGTTGCTGTGAGCTAGGCTGATGCCATGGCACTCACTCTAGCCCAGGCAAAAGAGTGAGACTCTGTCTCAAAAAAAAAAAAAAAATTTAGACAGTCCCTTTAAGATCACGACTATTTGGCTGGTATGTTGCCTTCAAAGCTTAACTAGCTTTGTCAATTTCTCATAGTCCTAATTGGTACAACCCATGAAAATAGAAAAAGGATAAGAGAGAATTCACTGTTTTGTGAGTTTGTTCTTACTACAGTGGCGCCTTGGCTTTTTAGGTCTCAGTAATGATCTAATCTTTTTAGCTCTTAAGAGTTTTTCAGCCAATTTGACTTGTAGATATAGAACTAAGACTTAAAGAAAACAACAGAGAAAACTCTCTGGTATGATGGAAATATTCTATATCTTCATTTGGGTGTCAAAAATCATCCATTTATACACTTAAAATATATAAATTGTTAATTATACCTCACTTTTACATTTGAAACATGTGAAGTTTATTGTATGTAAGTTATACCTCAATTTTTAAAAATCCTATTTGACTGATAGGTCAAGTTATATAGAGTATTTTGATTGGATTGGGGGTTATATGTTTTCATTTCCAGTTAATTCTTTTTTAATACTTGCCATTGGTAAAAATGATAAGTAGATGGTATCTATTAATATACCTAGTTTCTATTATTTAAATATTGTATTAAAAGATCAGGCAAAAGTGTCTATGATCAGCTGTGCATGGTGCTTGTTTTCAGTCCTGTAATATTTTTACACCATAGAGGAAGTCTGTTCTCTCCTTTATCCACAACATTTTGCTGCCAAAGATTACCGGGTGGTTAGAAAAAATAAATAAAATTGATGTAAGTATAATAGTGATGAAATAGTAATAAATAAATACATTTGAGCATTTACCAGCTTACTAAAAAGAGAAGTATTGTTTTATGTACCATGGGGTATTGTAAAATAAAAATGATACAAATACAAAACTTCATACTTGCCTCAAAAAAGTGAAAGCCATGAAGCCTGACCCCAAGGAGATAATTTTAGTTAGACAAGCACATAGATAGCATGTAAATCTAACCTATTAATAAACTGAGTTATATTGATGCATTTCTTACTAGTGAGCCATCTTTACACTTGTGGAGTAGACTCTCTTCATTGTGGTGTATCACCCTGTCGAATCCAGTTTTGTTCATTATTTTGGATTTTTGCATGTGTACTTATAGGTTGGATTGACCTCTAGGGGTTGCGTGTGTGTGTGTGTGTGTGTGTGTGTGTGTGTGTGTGTGTGTGTGTGAGAGAGAGAGAGAGAGAGAGAGGGAAGGGGGGGGACATCGATTCAGCAAGTTTTGCTACCAAGAATAAATACAATGAGTCTATATGGCTTCTGTCTTTTTCTGTGTTGTAGAGCATTTTAAATAGGATAGGAATTACCTGGGCCTTGAAAATTGCCCGTAACATCATCTGTGCCCAGTAACAACAAAGAAAATGTTTTTCTGGCAAAATAAAAATATTTTTCTGTAGTTATAAATCAATTCTGATTATTTTATCTTTCTTTAAATCAATTTTAGTAATTTGTATCTTCCTATAAAATCATGCACTTCACAAACTTTAATTCATTAATATGAAATTACAGATGTTTTTCTCTTTTATAGAGTCAACACACGTTTCCTTAAATCCCTTTCTTATTCCTAACATTAGATATTTGTGCTTGTGCCTTATATTTTTCTTAATAAGTCTCTACGGGTTCGGTCTTTTCAAAGAACCAGCTCTTTAATTTATTATGTATGTTGTTCTTCTCATGCATAAACTTCTGATTTTATCTTAATTTGTATTTTACTTAGATTTCTTTTGTTCTTTTCTAGCTGTTTCAGTTAACTATTTAATTTGCTTTCTACTTTCTTATTTAATAATAAAAGTATTTAAGACAATGTATTTTCTTCTGAATATAGCTTTGGCTGCATCCCATGAATTTTGATTTGTAAAGTTCTCTTTCTCATGAACTTCCTTATTGTCTGTAATTGCAACTGCAGTCTCTTTAATCCGGGAGTTACTTAAAGAGGTGTTTTGTTTCTATTTTAAATTCTCAATGGTAAGATTGTTTTGTCATTGTTAACTTTTTGTTATAATGTTCTCATTTTATTATACTATGATTATAGAATGTGACCAATGCATTTCCTACTTTTTATAATTGAGAGAGGAGTATTCCTTTGCGGCCTAATACATAATAAATCTGTGTAAATGTTTCAGAGATATAATAAGTGTGTGTGATAGTTCCATATAATTTCATAAATCTGTTGGTTTTTCAGCCTCTCTGCCTTCATTTGTTTTTGGTCTGCTTGAACTGCAGAAGACTAAGTCACCCCTAAAATCATGATTCAGCCCATTTCTTCTTATATCATAGCAGTTTTTGCTTCATATGTTTCAGTACCATCTAATTCAATGCATAAAAACTGATGGTTTGTTTTTTTTTTTTTTTTTACCCGAGACATGGTCTCACTCCGTTGCCTGGGCTAGAGTACCGTGGCTTCAGCCTAGCTCACAGCAACCTCAAACTCTTGGGCTCAAGCGATCCTACTGCCTCAGCCTTCCAAGTAGCTGAGACTACAGGCATGTGCCACCATGCCCGGCTAATTTTTTATATATATTTTTAGTTGTGTGGTTAATTTCTATTTTTTAGTAGAGACAGTCTCGCTGTTGCTCAGGCTGGTCTCAAACTCCTGACCTTCACCGATCTTCCCGCCTTGGCCTCCCAGAGTGCTAGGATTACAGGCCACCATGCCCGGCCAATTTACCAGTTTTCTAGTGTTAAATTACTCAGGTTATCTTTTTTTTTTTTGGCTAATGTCAAATAACATGGCTGTGAAAATCTCTCATTACTTGATGTCTAATTTAGTTGAAGTGAAACCTTTTTTATGAATATTTAAGGCATCTGTATTTTGTATAAACTGATGGTTGGATCTAGAGACTTGAGCACAGATTTAATGAGAATCAGTTTCCAGATTCATAAACTTTTGTTCTCTTAAATTCTTAAGTTGGTCTAAGAAAGCTCGCAGGGCCTTGTTCTCCAGTTGTTTCCCTTCACAATTGTTCTCCTAACTGCCAAAAGGAAGAAATAAGTCTCTCGTTTTACTGTGGCATATTGCAAAATTGTATGTTAAAAAAAAAATCTAGGGTTTGAAACACATGGAACGATTAGAAATAATTGGTGTTAGAGTTTAAAAAGTGAATGACTCTAATGGCTGGTTAACAAATGATCTGTCAATCAGGTGGTTTTCAAGTCTGTTTTCATCAGAATTGAAGGGGGAGTTAAATTGCTCTCTGAGAGATCATGAAAAAATATTTTTTAATGGGTAGTTCACAGGCTTTTGTCACGTAACTAAGATTGTATTGGAAGAATTGAGTGACGTTGCTTTCATGTAACTCCTTATTTATCTACTATGTCAGCAAGTTTTATTAATTTGTAATCTTACAGACAAAAAAATGAACGTATGGTGGGGTGGGGAGGCTGGGCAGGGAGACAGACATCCTTGCCTGTTGCAGCTGAACAGATTTACTTAAAGTGAAAAATGTACTTTTTATGAATATTTTGCCAGAATTTATAATACATTTGTTTTGAACAATTACATGCGAATAATGATTAAAGTAATAACTGAGAATGTTTTTGAATACTTAGATCCTATAATAGTTGGAATTTAATTATTTCAGTTTATGTACCCTTTTGTTGCAGAAATGAGATGATCAGTAAAATACTTTCAAGTGTACAATGGTATTTCCTTAAGATCAAATTCTGTGGGAAAGAGAGAAATTTGCATTTTAGGTGAAAGGAACAGTTGTAAAGTTTCTGACTTAGTAGTGAAGGATGATATTCTAGGTTCCTTTGAATATATAAGAATCAGGTAACAGTTTATCAAATATACTAAGACTCATAATACTTGGAAATTACTGCTTTGTAACTAGTAAAATTGATGAAAATTTTAAATGTCAACTCACAGATGTTCTGGGGTTTATTGTTTTTCAAGATTCTTTTAGTAGGTACATGAGCAAAAAGTTTGAAGTCCTTTGTTATCTGTTTGGTGTCAGGCTTTGTGCTGGCTGTGTTGGTGATGAGATGACTAAAGTGACACATTCCTGGCTTCCAATGTGTAGATTCTCTAGGAAAAAATACTACTGAATTTATGTCTGAAGCAAAGAAACATAACTTTATAAAATCATGAGAGATAAGGATCTTTAGTATGTATAAGCAGAATTACAGATGCATATTTTATATTTGGAATTTTAAGTTAGCATCCTCCCCGCCCCCGTGTTTTCTTTATCGTAGTGCAGGCTGGAAAAGAAATGTTCTTACTGAGGTGAACGCTTGTTTCTTTTTGACAATTATTAAAAGAAGATTAGTGGTGATTTTGTTGAAAAATTTTAAACATGCATTTTTAAAAAATGAAAAATTGCTCCATGTTCATATTGTAGCAATTAATTTGGCCATCTAGAACAAAAAGAAAAGGAAAAGAAGAATTTTATATGCCTTAATATTTCATTACTCAGATAACTTAATGTTTATGTCCCCCTCCATGAAGAATAAATAGGAAGGCTAAAATAGAAAGGTTTTAAAACTAATTTTTTAGGATTTTTTTAAAGGAAGCTCTGTTTTTCTAGGTTTTTAAATCCTAATGCACCAGGTTGGTCCTTTTGCTGAAGATGAGACACTTTTGTGGTAGTGTTGCCATGGTTACTGCCTTCCAAGTGCTGTCTCAAGGTCACTCATCACTCATAACCCTGATACTTGGATTTTTGTTAAAGAAAAATGTCAACACTCAGTGGATAAAGTGAAGTTAATTATCATATCACATTACTCGAGCAAATCAAGCAAAATTATAAACAGTATTTTTTGTTACTGATAAACTGTGTCTTCTTTGAATATTGAATTTAAAACTGCTGGAATAGAAGGCTAATGGAAAATCTATAAATTAACCATAGCCATATATCGTAATATTTTGATTTTATTCCATCTGTGACTTTTTAATGCAGCAACTTTATTGCATTTATGTTTGAAGATATCTAAACATATCTCCCTCAATATTTGTTTTTGGATATGAGATAAGCATAGATTTCTTAGAATTTTTTTCTTTTTGGTAAACTTAGCTTGAATTTGCCAGTTGCTTCAGCCTTTGTTTATTAAGAACAGGATGATCATTATATTTTCCTCAAACTAGATTTCAGAGATCTATTGTCTCCTTGGCTTCTATTTCATATACTCTTTGTCTCATATTGCTGTTAATTTTCCTTGACCTTTTTTTGATTTTTTATCTTTTTGTTAAATATAGATGTTATGACAAAAAAGCTGTTCATTAAAGGCTTTCATACATTATCAAACCAGTTTTCAATGAAGGAAAATATTTTCCGTGAAGGAGAATAGTCTTTATTTTCTTATGGGTCTTGTTCTAGAGAGAGAAGAATCAGAGCTGTGTGCCTCCGTTAGGCTGGAAGGTGACTTTGAAATCAGAGATGAAGCATTACTGTAAAAAGGAAAAGTGCTACTGAAACAAACAAAAATGCTGTTCAAACGTAAATGGCTAGAAAATTTGGTCTTTTAGCTAATTAGAATATTTAACTAGTGGCTCCACTTCCAGGGGAATTGGATGAATTGGTTCTCATAAAACATTTTCATTTCTGCTTCTGCAGAGCAGACACCTTTGTAACGTCTGATCAAGATATTTTTACATGCTTGAAATTTCAATGAATGCAAAACTCTATAGATAGTATTGCAGATATGCCAGGTAGTTATGTGCCAGCTAACGTTTGTTTCATTTATGCATACTTATGAAGCCAAATATGTTATCTGATGCTATTTTTACTAATTTATTTGGAAAAAGGAGTTGATTGAAAACTGTAAGCTGTGATGTGAGGCAATGTGATCTAGCAAAAAGAATATTGGACTGGGAGGCCAGGGCCCTGCACTGATCGCTGTCACTTACTGTGTCAGCTTGGTCAAGTCATTTGCTCTGCTTCATTTCCCTCATCTGTAAAACAAAGTGGTTACATTTCCACTGTGACTGCCCGTGATTCCAGTGTCAATATTGTTCTGTGTAATAAAATTCGGATTATCTTCAGTAATGGAAGAGAATTGCAGTTCATCCTAATCTAAAATACTGAGTCTTTAAAACTTGATTTCGTCTGATTTTGGATGCAAATTATTTTATTTCCTTAGATAGTATTAAAGTAATTTTGTATTCCAGACACATATTTAACTAGGTTGTTTTGCAGGGGAGAGGAGGAAGAGTTTTAAGAGTGTGACTGTGGCAAATAATTAGCAATTTAAAAAATGTTTTGTGACTAACTCCGCAAGGTTAGAATTGACTATAGAAATAGAAACTGAAAGAATATTGAATAGAAAGCGATTTGGAATGTCTTGAACATGAGCTTAATGTAGGGTCCTAGACTTTTTCAATGAGGAGGGTGGGTTAATGTACAGTGTATTTTTCTTTGAAGTTGTCTTTAGCATGCCCTCTTCTATAGCAAAGGAAAGAACTTGTCTCAAAAGATGATGCACTGTTTACTTTTTATTAGAAAAAATTAATATAAATTTTTAAGAGTTTACAAAATAGAATATATGAATGAAAAGTAAAAGCTATTTGTTTTAGAATTCTGTCCTTTCATACCCATTTCCCTGCACGTATAAACACAGTTTTTACTTTGTTGGGTCATATTGTGCTTATTCTGCCTTTGCCATCTTTTTGTCAGCAGGTAGAGATCTACTTTATTTTTAAAATAATGGCAAATATGGATCTACTATAGTCTAATAATAAACCAGCCCTCTATTGATTTGCTTTTAAAAAACAATGCCACAGAGAACATCCTTTTTCTCACATCTTTGCCCACTTGTGCAAATATTTCTATAGAACAGATTCTCAAAGTTGAATTTCTAGGTCTGTGGATGTCTGAGGGATATCTTTCTCATGTTTGGATGGATATTTCAAAATTGCTTTCCAGAAGGCTTTAGTTTACGGTCCTGTCAACAGTGACACCTATCTTTCATACATATCTTCTTTGGATGATGGTCTTATCATAACTACCATTTATTGAGTGCCCACCTTGTGTTAGGAATTGTGCCGGGTGCTTAACTTGGCTCTCTCTGATCCTGAAAATCCTGTAAGATACCATTTTCATCCCCATTTACAGTTGAGGAATTTGAGGGTCAGAGAGGCGAAATAACTTGCTTAAGGCCCAGTAACTAGTAAATGGCAACACTGGGGTTTAAACCTACATTTGTCTGATTTCAAGGTCTGTGTTCCTTCTATCCAAAGACAGTGTCTCTAATATGGCTCAAGATGAGAGGACCATCTTTAAATCAGTGCATATACAATTCAGAATATACATATTTTCCTTCAAAATAAGTGATAAAGTCACATAATGCATACAAAGTTAATAAGTGCTTCAGATCAGCCATAGCCCAAATAATATAGATAATATATTTTATTGAAAAAGATACCTTATATGTATGATACATAATTTCTGACTCTGGCTTTAGATATTTGATATTTCAATTTTGCAAATGTGTTTATACTAGGTGGTTTCAAGATAAACTTGAGGAATCAATGACTACAACTAGAAGTATACTGCTAGTCTGTAAACCCATCTAATTAGGGCTGCTGTAACAAAGTGCCACAAACTGGGTGGCTTAAACAACAACAATTTATTTTCTCACAATTCTGGAGGCTAGAAATCCACAATCAAAGTGTCGGCAGGATTGCTTCCTTCTTAAGCCTCTTTCCTTGACGTGTAGGCAGCTGGCTTCTGCTTGTGTCCTCACATGGTCTTCTCTTTGTACATGTTTGTGTTCAGATTTTGTCCTCTTATCAGGACACTAGTCATTGGATTATGGCCACCCTAGTGACCTCATCTTCACGTAATTACCCTTTTTTTTTTTTTTTGAGACAGAATCTCACTCTGTTGCCTGGGCTAGAGTGCAATGGCATCAGCCTAGCTCACAGCAACCGCAAACTCCTGGGCTCAAGCAATCCTCCTGACTTAGCCTCCCGAGTAGCTGGGACTACAGGCATTTGCCACCATGCCCTGCTAATTTTTTCTACATATTTTTAGTTGTCCAGATAATTTCTTTCTATTTTTTAGTAGAAACGGGGTCTTGCTCTTGCTCAGGCTGGTCTTGAACTCCTGACCTCGAGCCATCCTCCCGCCTAGGCCTCCCAGAGTACTAGGATTACAGGCGTGAGCCACCGCACCCGGCCGTAATTACCCTTTTAAAGACCTTGTCTCCAAATACAGTCACATTCTGAGGTACTAGAAGTTAGGACTTCACCATATGAAATTTGGGGGCAATGCAGTTAGCTCCTAATGTAGGCCATATTACATTTTGTCCTTTATATTTTTAAAGATTTTGGATGCTTTATGTTTGTAATATTTTAATATGTGAATTTAAAGTGCCCTTTATACATTCGAAATGACATACATTTAGCATTATGAAAATATTTATTAATAATACATTTTCTGCTCTACTAAATGTAAGTACAATTTAGTGATTATAATAGCTTCTTTTTTTGGAAGGAAGAAGGGAGACAGTTTAGAAGTAATCTTTATTATACTGCTTTCCCATTTTCTACTTACTTTAAATTAGTCATAAAATTTACCTACCGTATTACTTTACCTTACTGTATTGCTCTACCGTATTATACATGATTTCATGTTTTCTGAGCAGGCTAGTTTCCTTACCTACTGCAAAACATGGAAGAGTCAGAGGTTTTCTCCTGTGTTTGGCAGAATTCCAAACACTATTCCTGGAACAGAAAACTAAAAACATTTGGTGTTTTATAGCTTGACATTAATTCATAAATGTGTATGTGTGAGTTTTAAATTCCAGAAAACTCTGGTGGCGGTGTTGGCATCTTTTAAACTATATTTTAAGCTCTCAAGCCAAGAGATTTATACCAATACCACAAATTATTTGATGACATACTTAGTCTTGCTTTTCAATAATATTTCACTTTCCTTTCCTTTATCCTTCTAACCAAAAAGATAGTTTTATGTACAGTAGAATATCTTCAGAGAATTTCTTAAATATTATGAGATTGAATATAAAATTTTCTTAAATATTGTTAAGCAACTTCACATGTTTTGACATCTGGATGCTGAATGATTTTGTCTCCTCCAGGATCTCTGGGAACCTTATATATTCATTGTATGTGTGCCCCCACTGTCCCCACCCTGCCTATTCAGTCAAGGAAATTTTGTGTGCTGACTGTGTGTCAGGCATTGTAGCTAAACCAGTGCAAAAGACTCACACGCTACCTTCACGAGGGAGAAGAGCAAAAAGGAAGTTACCAGGTGATAAGTACAAATAGGGATGTGCAAAGGTGTTTGAAAAGTACTCTTTTAGACAGTCAAATCTGGAATGTAGATATGCTCTATTTGGCCCATATGTGCTTTTTTTTTTTTTTTTTTTTTTAGACAGAGTCTCACTCGGTTGGCCCGGCTAGAGTGCCATGGCTTCAGCCTAGCTCACAGCAACCTCAAACACCAGGGCTCAAGTGATCCTCCAGCCTCAGCCTCCGAGTAGCTGGGACTACAGGCATGTGCCACCATGCCCGGCTAATTTTTTCTATGTATATATTTCTAGTTGGCTCGATCATTTCTTTCTATTTTTTAGTAAGATGGAGTCTCGCTCTTGCTCAGGCTGGTCTTGAATTCCTGATCTTGAGCGATCCACCTGCCTCGGCCTCCCAGAGTGCTAGGATTACAGGTGTGAGCTACTGCGCCCGCCTCTCAGTTATTTTCTTAATGGGAACTCCTGTGATGCCTATTGGTCAGTAGAAGCTGCTTCTCCTGTTGTTTTTTAAGCCAGATTTCTTTCTAAAATTGCCAAACCATCCTTTGCTGGCATTAAATCCTCCAGCTTTAGATCTTCACCTTCCTTTTGCTTTAAGTTGTCATATAATGACCTTGCTTTTTCTCAAATCATATTATTCTACTTTACTTATAGCAATCCTGTACCCACATAAAAGCTGCATTTTCAATTTGAGATAAAAAGGTATTTCACTGCAGCAATGGCTTCACAAATCTCTCTTTTTTTTCATTTATCTTGAAATGGTGGGCAACTGCGGCTCCAGACTGCAATCTGTGGTACATAGCAAACAATTCAGCTTTTTCTTGTAATGTCATGACTTTTCTCTGCTTCTTGGGAATGCTTTCAGCATCACTAGTGGCATTTTCTATGGTGTTGTTCAAGGTTTATGGTATCACACTAAACGTGATGAAAAATACACAAGAACTGTGTGACACTTGAGCTCACCACAATAACAACAGGGGAATGGCCATGAAATTATTACAGTAGTACACTATGTAGTACAATTAACTTTATGCAGTTACCATTTAATACTGTATCATTACGTGTGCTTACATTTCTTTCTAATGTGAATGGTGCCATTTATGGTCTGTAAGTTTTGATAAATTTGAACTTTTAGTTATAGATGTGTATATATTTTATGATAGCAAATGATAAAGCAGTCTATCTACATACATTTTATGCATTCATAACATATAACTGTTTCTTAATTTTTTCAACATGTCTAGGCTACATGGTTCATTTGAGTTTTTTTGAATTGTTGCCAAATCTCAAATTTTTCCAACATTTATTGAAAAGTGTCTATGTGGACCTAC
This sequence comes from Avahi laniger, assembly GCA_963575035.1. Taxonomy (NCBI): domain Eukaryota; kingdom Metazoa; phylum Chordata; class Mammalia; order Primates; family Indriidae; genus Avahi; species Avahi laniger. Next base: position 10,745 of record CAUYSK010034668.1, read on the forward strand.
GAAGTTCAAACCACGTGTTATTTAATGGTCAGTTGTATTTGTTGAGTGAATAAAATAGGTAATTTTGGTAATGATCAGGGTTTATAAGTCTAACCTCCTTTTCTCATTTATGTTTTTTTAGTCATTTGGGTATTGCCATTATGAGAACATAGACATGGAATTGTCACGTAAGTCTGTACAAAAAGCTATTAAAAGACAAATTGTCAAATTATTTAAGGTGACAAAGTAAGTGGCAGAATCCAAGTCTTCTGTCAACTTAATGTTTTTTGTGGTGTCTCATAGGACACTTTTTTCTTGTGGCCATGTATCATATTTAATTGAACTACATTAAAATTTCATATAAGCCTTTTTGAAGACTTTATTTGGTGGTATTTTGTTCTAAATATAATAAATTGAATCTTTAACCTCAGTTGGTGTATTAAGAAATGGAATTCAATTGACAAAATTGGTTGTAATTTTTAAAAGTAATCATGGAACAGATTGAGAATCTCAGTGAGCAAACAGGAAGGATAAGAAAGGAAGGATGGAAGTGTTCTTCAGGTTGGGATACATGAGAGATATCAGAGGATTTGTTTTAGTCCTCTGCTACTCACAAGTGTAGTCTACTTTTCTGTAGTGTCTGTCATGAGGGTGATGTTAAAAGTTTAAATTCATGGGTTTTATCCCAGGCCTGCTGAGTTGTAATTTCTGGGATTGGGGTCTAGGAATTTGTTTAACAAGACCTGTAGGCGATTCTGCTCTCTAAAGTTTGAGAAGTGCTATTCTAGACTGGACTATAGGAATGGAGGATTAACTCAATTGGTTTTCTCCTTTTAGGTGTTTGATGAGTTCCTGTGTTTAAGAGCCTGTGTTCTAGGGCTGTCCTAAAAAGTCAGTTTTCCTCTGTAGCAGTGTTTCTCAAACTTTAGAGGGCAACAGAATTGCCAAGATGCTAATGGTTTTCTAGACCCAAGGCTCCATAGTGTGAAAAATAGGAGTTATGACTAGACTTCTAATATCCCTTGTATGTATTGGAAAAGCTTAGTTTTGGGTAGTTGTTAGATACCTGTTTTCTGCCTGTGCCCCTCCTCTCTCCAATATTGCAAGGTAGTTGCTTTAGGGTAATTTTAGAATTGAAATTTATACAATCACAGTGATTAGTACAATTGCATTTGGAGAGGGGAGGTGAGTACAAAAAGCATGAATTTGGAATTTAGGCTGTTTTGAGTTCTGAATAATTCTATCAGTTGAGAGACCTTGAGCAAGTTATTCTAACCTAGCTGAACTTTAGTTTTCTCATCCATGGACAATGAAATGCTGTGCACCTTAGAAATTTAATAAATGTTCCCTTCTTTCTCTTCATGGCAGGATCTGGTTTAAAATAATTTAAACAATTTGTTTCCCTGGGTTCAAAGTGGTGAATGAAAATAATTGGAGCGACAAAAGGGGTAGAAATTGTTTGGGATTAATTGTTTAGAAAACATAATATTTCATCTAATAAAAATTAAGAAAACACTAGGTTTTCTTAATCTAGATTTCCATCTGAGGCATTTTAGGGAAACACTGAATAAATTCTTCTTGGGCAAGTAATGTGTCACCATTTTTTAAAAATAAATATACTCTATATGAAGATATCATCGAACAAAATAGTTCTGGTTAAAAAAAACGGTTTAAGATTTAAGTGATGTGGTTGCTGGGAAAAGTTTTAGGCAGATTATATTAGATATCATACAATCCTTTAAATATAAATATAAACAAATATTGGGTGCTTTGAAAGGATGCATGTTCTTTTTAGGCTATTCTGGGTTAAAGGGATCTGTTAGATGCTAAGTAATTGAACTTGAGGTGGTCTTGATTTTTATTTATTTTTTGGAGACAGAGTCTCGCTCTGTTGCCTGGGCTAGAGTGCCGTGGCATCAGCCTAGCGCACCGCAACCTCAGACTCCCGGGCTCAAGCAATCCTCTTGCCTCAGCCTCCCAAGTAGCTGGGACTACAGGCATGCACCACCACACCCAGCTAATTTTTAGTAGAGATGGGATCTCACTCTTGTTTAGGCTGGTCTGGAACTCCTAAGCTCAAGGAGTCCGTCCACCTCAGCCTCCCAGAGTGCTAGGATTATAGACATGAGCCACCATGCCCGGCCTTGATTTTTAAATAATGTTATTTTGCAGCTTTGGCAACATGTCTCTTTAAAAAATAAATAAATAAAATACATAAAAAGCCAGGCGTGGTAGTGCGCGCCTGTAGTCCTAGCTACTCCGAAGGCTGAGGCAGAGGATCCCTTGAGCCCAGGAGGCTGCAGTGAGCTGTGTTCATACCACTGCACACCAGCCTCGGTGACAGAGCCAGACCCTGTCTTAAAAAAAACACTGGTTCTAATGTAGCTAAATTAGCCTGATTGGCTTAAATCTTTAGAATATTTTTGTTGTGTTAAGCTTTCCTACTTATCACAGATGGAATTAGCGTAGTTGAGGGTGTGCTTCATCAGAGTGGACAGTCACAGTTTATGGAGTTCTTCCTTATCTGTGAAATGAGATACTTTCCTGATAGGTTAATGTGTATTATTACTGTAATTAACTGTTTTATTGTATTGCAAAAATGCTGAGTGTTCCTGACACATGATGGAAATTCTAATGAGATTTTTTAGTGTTTTTCTTTTGAAAGCCTGAATATATGTCCCTATTCTAATGCTTGAAGAATTGCCTGTGTGCAAATTTTTCAATTCCCCAAAACCCATGCTAAAAGTGGCATTTTTCTATTTATGCATGTACCTGAAAAGATACCAGTGTAATAAGTGGTAGTACCTTAAGTGCTCTCCTAGTGCTTGCTGACTTTGTCATTATTAGGAATTGTCAAGATGAGTGTTGCTTTCTTTTGTGAATCTACCCAGCTACTTGTCAGGTTATCAATGGGAGTAAGGAGCTGCCTGAGAAACTGGTTTAAAATATTTTCTTCCCTGATTCTTATAATGAGGTTATTGATTCATTTTAGTTGCATGTTTGTGCTTTTTATACTTAATCCGAAAATATTTAAAATGCTTCACAGTTTGACAAGTTAAATTACTTCTTGGTAAGATAGCTTTGAGATTTTTGTGTGAATCACTAACCATCTGTAATTCTGTAACATGCTTTGGTAATACTTGAAGTTTGTGTATTTTCACATAACTTAACAGTCCTCAGCAAGTTTTTTTTTTTTTGAGACAGAGTCTCACTGCGTTGCCCAGGCTAGAGTGCTGTGGCGTCAGCCTAGCTCACAGCAACCTCAAACTCCTGGGCTCAAGCAATCCTACTGTCTCAGCCTCCCGAGTAGCTGGGACTACAGGCATATGCCACCATGCCCGGCTAATTTTTTTCTATATATTTTTAGTTGTCTAATTAATTTCTTTCTAATTTTAGTAGAGACGGGGTCTTGCTCTTGCTCAGGCTGATTTCGAACTCCTGAGCTCAAACAATCCGCCCGCCTCGGCCTCCCAGAGAGCTAGGATTACAGGCGTGAGCCACCGCGCCCGGCCCTCAGCAAGTTTTTTGAAAGAGATTTTTTCATTGGATAATCAAATCACTTTTCTTGATAAGGCAAAAACTGTCTTATTATAGTATATTTGGCCTGGTACATCGGCATTTGATAAGGGTCTTTTTTTTTTTTTTTTAAAGTCTTGCTCTGTTGCCACGGCTAGTCTCTTAACTCCTAGGCTCAAAGTGATCCTTCTGCTTCAGCCTCCCAAAATGCTAGGATTATAAGCATGAGCTACTGCGCCCAGCCTGAACTGGTATTAATACTATATTATTAATTAAAGTCCATAATTTACATCAAGGGTCACTCTTTGTGTTACAATTGTGTAGTTTTTGACAAATGCATAATGTCACATATCCACCATTACAGTATCTTTCAGAATAGTTTCACTTCTCTAAAAGTTTTCTGTCCTTCAGACTTATTCACCACCCCCAACCCCTGGCAACCACTAGTCTTTTCATTATCTTTATAGTTTTGCCTTTTCTAGAATGACATATAGTTGGAATCATAGAATATATAGCCTTTTCAGACTGGCTTCTTTAATTTAGCAATTTGTATTTAAGGTTCTTCCGCATCTTATTTTGGTTTGATCGCTCATTTCTATTTATTACTGAATAATATTCCATTATATAGATGTACCACAGTTTATTTATCCATTCACCTATTAGAAGTCATCTTGGTTGCTTCCATTTTGAGGTGTTTATAAATCTGCTGTAAACATTTGAGTGCAGATTTTTGTGTGGACATGTTTTCAACTCATTGGCTAAATACCCAGAAGTATGATTGCTAGTTCATAGGGTAAGGCGTTTAGCTTTGTGATAAACTATCAAACTGTCTTCCAAAGTGGCTGTACCATTTTGCTTTCTCACTAGCAATGAATGAGAGTTCCTGTTGCTCTGCATCCTCAGTAGGAATTTGGCATTATCAGTTTTTTAGATTTTTTCCATTCTGTAATAATAGGTGTGTAATAGTACCTCATTAATTTAATTTAATGTGCAATTCCCTAATAACATACGATGTTCAACATGTTTTTCATATGCTTTTTTGCGATTTGTATATCTTCTTTGGTGAGGTGTCCAGATCTTTTGCCATTTTTAAATTGGGTTGTTTATTTTTTCGATTACTGTTTCTTGTTATTTAAGAGTTCTTTGTGTATTTCGGAATGTAAGTCATTTAACAGATAATGTTTTGCAAATATTTCTCTCCCAGTCTGTGGCTTGTTTTGATTTTTTAAAAATAGACTATTTTTTAGAGCAGTTTTAGGTTCACAGTAAAATTGAGAGTAATGTACAGAGATTTCCCATGTGTGCATGTCTTTCTCCATTATCAACATCCCCCACCAGAGTGGTGCTTTTGTTACAGTTGATGAATCTACATTGACACATCATTATCACCCAAAGTTCATAGTTTACATTGGGGTTAATTCATAGAATGTTGTACATTCTATGGGTTTGGACAAATTAATAATGACATGTATCTCACATTATAGTACTATAGGGAATAGTTTCACTGTGCTAAAAATCAGCTGTGCTCTGCCTATTTGTCTCTCCTCTCCTCCAACCTCTCCCAGCCATTAGTCTTTTTATTGTCGCCGTAGTTTTGTCTTTTTCAGAATGTCATATAGTTGGAACCATACCATATACAACGTTTTCAGACTAGCTTCTTTTGCTTAGTAATATACATTTGAGTTTCCTCCATGTCTTTTCATGGTATTTGTAGTACTGAATATTTCATTTTCCTTATATGCCATTCACCTACTGAAGGATGTATTGATTGCTTCCAAGTTTTGATTGTTATGAATAAAGCTGCCCAGAAACATCTGTGCAGGTTTTTGTGTGGACCTAAGTTTTCAGCTTCTTTGAGTAAATACCAAAGAATGTGATTGCTAGATCATATGGTAAGGAGTATGTTTAGTTTTGTAAGAAACTGTCAAACTGTGTCTTCCAAAATGGCTGTACAATTTTGCATTCCCACCAGCAATGATGAGAATTTCTGTTGCTTCACATCCTCTTCAGTATCTGGTGTTGTCACTGTTCTGGATTTTGGCCATTCTAACAGGTGTGTAGTAGTATCTTATTGTTGTTTCAATTTGCATTTCCCTTATGACATATGATGTGGAGCATCTTTTCATATGCTTATTTGCCATCTGTCTTGATTTTTTTGAGTTGGCAAATGAGGGCCAGGAATTGGATTTGGGATCTAGCTTTAGGTAAGGAGTTGGGATTTTGTATTTTGAATGTAAAAAGGTTTAGGAATGTTTATATTTAGATAAATCACAACTGTGTCATATCCTTTTTATTATTTTGTGATTATAAAAGCATAGCAAGGTAACTTTGAAAAATCTGGGGCAATTTCAAGGTAGGAAAAAGTGCTAGTAATCTTGGGGATTAAAATTTTGGTGTATTTCCTAACTTTTTCTTCTTTCCTATCTATATATTTTCTGCATATTTCTGTATCCTCCTTTTACATGTAATTGTGCAGAACTTTTAATAATATTTTAGGGGCTACTTCCATTTTATGATCGTTAAAAGTAATGTTTATGAGAGCATTAGGTACCATAAGCTTTGTCTGCGTTTCTCATTCTTCCTTTGATTACATTCCTGGAAGTAGATTCTGGATCAGAAATGTTTAAGACTCTTGGTCAGTGTTACTAATTGTTTTCCTATTCTGTTCTTTCTATATTACATTAGAAAGGAGTTCAATATTTTGTAGAGCTCTAAACATTTTTTGGTGACATCATTTAAAAATTTTATTTAAAAATTACTGATAATACAAAGCTATTTGTAATCCTACCACTTAAAAAAATACAGTAATTTCAGGGGTGCTAATGTGTCAATGTGGATTTATCAAGTGTGGAGATGTTGATAATGGGGGAGGAGATGCATGTATCGGGGCAGGGAGTATATAGGCTGTTTCTCCACCTTGCTCTCAATTTTTTTGTGAACCTAAAACTATTCTAAAAAACAAAACATTTAAACAATACAGTAATTAAAACATTCCCTCAATTCAGTTGCTCATCAAAATTATATGTACCTTTCTCTGCTTTTCCACAAGTATAAGCAGATACATCTATGTGGACATTGTTCTCTCACATAAAACAATCATGTTGTGTTGCCTGCATCTTTTTTTCGTTTATTCTATGAGCATCTTTTTAGGTGATTATATATGGAGATTTACTGTATTCTTTTCAATGGCTATGTAATCTATCATTACTGAATATTCTTTATTTAATCATTTATTCATTAATTCAACAGATATATGTTGAATATATGTCATTTGCTAGTTACTTCACAAACCTTACAAACTGGAATGTCTCACCTCAAGAAGATTGCATAAAGTTAGAGTTTGTATTCCCCTACCGATGCTCATTATTTATCTTCCCTCCCTTATTTTGTTCTTATATAGAATGTTACGTTGAATGTTTACTGTTATCTTTTTTTTTTTTTTTTTTTTGAGACAGAGTCTCACTCTGTTGCCCGGGCTAGAGTGCCCTGGTGTCAGCCTAGCTCACAGCAACCTCAAACTCCAGGGCTCAAGCGATTCTCTTGTCTTAGCCTCCTGAATAGCTGGGACTACAGGCACCTGCCACTGGCACTGGCATCATACTTTCCCTTTTGAATCAGTGTGCTAAATATATTTAATCTTTTCTTAGTGATTCACAACAGGAAGAGCATTATTATTACTTTTTTCCACTGTGAGTGACACCTGTTGTACCTCCTGAGTTAAACAGGATTATTTATTTTTAGGTTGAATAACTGGGGTCTAGCTCTTTGTAATTAAGACTTGTTGAGTTTGCTTTTTATTTTATTTTTTCTGTTTTCCTTCACTGTTGTTTGCCAGTTAGCTGTGCTTTCTTTCTTTTGTCAGTACTTTGTTTCTAATTGTTTATTCCTAATTTGTTGTGAAGTTGGGGAACCAGGTGCAATTCTAATGAGTTTATTTGTCTTATTTAAACATAAGTGTGAGGTCCTGGGAGTCTCCCTTAATGAGTAGATGGATTGTATGCTTTTCTGCACCCAGAGACATGGCTTTCCCTGACCTGGAGGCAATGTTGGTGGTAGTGAGGATCTCAGTCTGCATGACTGCTCTGCCCTTCATAATAGGTAGGGCAGGAGATGTTCATCTTATTTTATAGAGGAAGAAACTGAGGAGCGGGGCAGGATAACATAGCTAGTAATTAAGAGAGCTGGAATTTGAATCTCCCCCGCCCCCAAATCCATTGTAATACACAGTACCTTTAGTAATATTCCCATGACCATCCACTAACTTGCTATAATAGTTCTTAGAAAGCTATGTTTTATTACACTGGCTTTAAGTACCCTTCTTTTATGGACATCACTAAACTTAAGTTTTAAAATTAAGCACATTACTTTTTAGGCAGATTATTTAACACATTATTTTCAAGTTCCCGTTAGTCTATAATGTGAATCCCAGGCTGGAAGTAGGAAGGAGGCTATTGGATTTAATGATAATAAAATACACAATTGATTAATAATGACACTAAGAACAAAATTATTATTATATGCAGTGCTGTCTGTTTGGAGCACTTTTTGTATGTTTGGTTCCTTTCAGCTCTTAGATTAAATATTGTATTCTCAGAGAGCCCTTCCCTGACTTGAAATTACCTTCTTCTCCCTCCTCTCCCCCCTTTTAATATCATATTTTATTTATTTCTTTTATGGAACTTACCACTTTCCAGAATTATCTTGCTTATCTGTTTGTTAATATCCAAAAATACAAGCTTTGTGTAGTTTTATTCTTCGTTGATCTCTAGGGTTTATTCCATGTCAAGGGCATAGGAATAGGTCTTTTCGAACTTCTCTGAGCACTTTCCTTTGCCATGCTCAGGGACTAGGCTCTGTGAATTTAGGGACTTTTCTGAAGGCCTTGAGTCTTGTTTACCTCTTCATCCGCAGAACCTAGAATAACAGTAGTATACAGCAGTCCCCAATCTTTTCGGCACCAGGGACCAGTTTCATGGAAGACAATTTTTCCATGGACCTGGTGGGGTGGTGGTAGTGATTGTTTTGGGAGGATTCAAGTCCATTACATTTAATGTGCAGTCATACCTCTCTGCTAATGAAATCTGTATTTGCAGCCACTCCCCAGTGCTAGCATCACCACCTCAGCTTCATCTCAGATCATCAGGCATTAGATTCTCATAAGGAGTGTGCGCAATCTAGGTCCCTCGCATTCATGGTTTACAGTAGGGTTCACGCTCCTGTGAGAATATAATGCCTCCACCCATTTGACAGGACATGGAGCTCAGGCAATGATGTGAGCTATGGGGTGTGGCCGTACGTACACATAAAGCTTTGCGTGCTCTTGCACGTTGCTCACCTCCTGTTGTGTGGCCCGCTTCCTAACAGGCCACGGACCGGTACCTCTCCATGGCCCAGGGGTTGGGTACCGCAGTTATAGAATATGGCATACTTTCATTTGTGAAATGAATGGACAGCTTACACATATTGCTGCTTTGTGCCATGCACTGTAATGACTACGTATTAGCTCTTTCACTTGAGAGGTATGTTCGAAGTTGTAGTCTAATGTGCTTTTAAAAGAGTAAGCATATGACATTAATACTTAAATTATTACTGAGTGGTAATAATAGTTTACATGGTATAATATTAATACTTTGCATTTTTTTTAACAGAATTTTTCAATTATAGGATAGCCAGTCTATCCAGTTTAATGCCATAGAAAATATTTGAGTCTTTTTTACAAAAAAACCTCTTTGGCAGAGCAAGAAGACATTCAGGCCACTATTTTGTTTGCTTTTTTTGCTTTTGTTTTATAGTCAATATTTCCTTTCAGCTTCTATTTTTGGCACAGAAGCTACATTGGTCCAGGAAGAAGACCAGGCAACAAGCTGTTGTGGCCCCAGTTTAGTTCATTTTGCTTGCCAAGTGAAGAATACATTGGGTACTTGCATAAAACCAGGAAAGAAGAATGATGTAGTTGGAGATGTGAAAGAATGGTTGCAGTTCTCTAGTCCTGCTCTGTGGCAAGAAGCTCACTAGCTAATTGTGCTTTGTTTTGTGTTAGTTTGGAATAATTCACATGGTGGATAAAAAGAAAATACAGACATACCTCAGAGATATTGTGGGTTCAGAGTCAGACTGCCGCAATACAACGAATATTGCGATAAAGTGAGTCATGTGAGTTTTTTCGTTTCCCAGTGCATATGAAAGTTATGCTTATACCATACTGTAGTCTATTAAATGTTCAATGGCATTATGTATAAACAATTTGCATACCTTAATTTAAAAATGCTCTATTGCTAAAAATGGCTAACGATCACCTGAGCCCTTCAGCGAGTCATAATCTTTTTGCTGGTGGAGGGTCTTGCCTCAGTATTTATGGCTGCTGACCCATTAAGGTAGTGGTTGCTGAAGGTTGGGGTGGCTGTGACAATTTCTTAAAATAAGGCAGCCATGAAGTTTGCCTTAGCAATTTACTCTTCCTTTCATGAAAGGTTTCTTTATAGCATGTGATGCTGTTTGATAGCATTTTACTCACAGTAGAACTACTTTCAAAATTGGAGTCAATCCTCTGCACCCTGCTGCTGTTTTATCAACTGAGTTGATGTATAGTAATATTCTGAATCCTTTGTTGTCATTTCAACAGTGTTCACAGAATCTTCACCAGGAGTAGATTCCATTTTGGGAAACCACTCTTTTTGCTCATTCACAAGAAGCAACTCCTCTGTTGTTGGTTTTACCATGAGATTGCAGCAATTCGATTGCATCTTCAGGCTCCACTTCTAATTCTAGTTTTTTTGCTATTTCCGTCACATCTGCAGTGACTTCCTCCACTGAAGTATTTTTTTTTTTCTTCTCTATTTTTAGTGGAGACAGGGTCTTGCTCTTGCTTAGGCTGTTCTCAAACTCTTGAGCTCAAGCGATCTTTCCATCTCACCCTCCCACAGTGCTAGGTTTAGAGGCATGAGCCACCGTGCCCTGCCTCCATTGAAATCTTAAACCCCTCAAAGGGTCATCAGTGAGAGTCGGAATCAACTTCTTCCAAATTCCTGTTAACATTGATATTTTGATCTCTTCCCATGAATCACAAATGTTCTTATGGCATGTAGAATGGTGAATTCTTTCCACAAGGTATTCAGCTTAGTTTGCCCAGATCCATCAAAGGAATCATTATAGCAGTTATAGCCTTATGAAATGTATTTCTTAAATAATAAGACTTGAAAGTCAAAATTACTCCTTGATCTATGGGCTGCAGAATGGATGTTTTGTTAGCAGGCATGAACACAACATTAATCTCCTTATATGGCCCCATCAGAGCTGTTTGGTGACCAGGTGCATTGTCATAGTAATATTTTGAAAGGAATCTTTTTTGTGAGCAATACGTCTCACTGATGGGCTTACAATATTCAGTAAACCATGCTGTAAATACATGTCCTGTCATCCAGGCTTTGTTGTTCCATTTCTAGAGCACAGACGAGTAGTTTCAGCATGATTCTTAAGGGCTCTAGGATTTTCAGAATGGTCAATGAGCATTGGCTTCAACTTAAAGTCACCAGCTGCATTAGTCCCTGATAAGAGAGTCACCCTGTCCTTTGAAGCTTTGAAGCCAGACATTGACCTCTCTCTAGCTACCAAAGTCTTCCAATATAAGACTATTTTGTCTACACTGAAAATCTGTTAGTTTAGCAGCTTTCATCAATTATGTCAGCTAAATTTTCTGGATAATTTGCTGCTTCACTTTGCATTTTTATTTTGTGGAAACGGTTTCTTTCCTTAAACCTCATGAACTAACCTCTGCTAACTTCATATTTTTCTTCTGCATCTTCCTCACCTCTCTTGCTCTGGATTAGCCTTTGGCTTAAAGGAATGTTGTGGCTGGTTTGATCTTCTATCCAGACCGCTCAAACTTTCCACATATCAGCAATAAGGATGTGTCACTGTCTTATCATTTGTGTGTTCACTGGAGCAGCACTTTCAATTTCCTCTAAGAACGTTATTTTGCATTCACAGCTTGGCTAATTGTTGGTGCAAGAGGCCTAGCTTTTGTCCTCTCTCAGTTTTTGACACGCCTTCCTCACTGAGCTTAATCATTTCTTGCTTTTGATTTAAAGTGAGATAGGCGTGACTCTTCTTTTCACTTGAACACGTAGAGGCCATTGCTGAGTTATTAACTGACTTAATTTCAGTATTGTTGTGTCTCAGGTAATAGGCCAGAGGGGAAGGAGAGAGATGGGGAATGGACGGTCAGTGGAACACACATTTATTAAGTTTGCTGCCTTACATGTCCATGGTTCCTGGCGTCCCAAAACAGTAATAGTAACATCAAAGATCACTAATCACAGATTACTACAACAGATATAATAACAATGAAAAACTTGAAATATTATGAGAATTAACAAAATGTGATAGACGAAAAGTGAGTAAATGCTATTGGAAAAATGGCTTTGACAGATTTGCTACATACCTTCAATTTGCTTAAAAAAAAAAAAAACAGTATCTGCGAAGTTCAATAAAAATGTAGAGGTAGGGGTAAATTGAAGGAAAATTCATCCTCCTTTACTGCCCTACAGGTATCTTGGGGAAAGGAAATATGAATAACTGATTTTACCCTTTGGCCTTCTTTTGGGTTTTCCCATTTTAAAGGTGTGCGATCAGATCTTGAATTCTTCAGTGCCTTTTTTTGGCACCTAGGGACTAGATTCTCTGAATTCAGGGACTGCTTGTGGTATGTTTTTACTTGGTTGCCTTCCTTTTCCTAAAATAATTTAAAAAGCCCTTTCCATCTACAGAACACTCTGTGCCCATAAGATAACAGCCCTTTCCTACCTGTCATTGAAAGGTAAAAGACTTAAAAAAAAAAAAAAAGCAGTATCAATTTTTGTTTGAACTTGAGCATCTAACATCATTCATTCAGTTTTGTTTTTTTTTTTGGTTGAAATTATTGAACCAAACTTCGATCAGAAAAAGGGTGGGGAGCACAAGGCAGGGACAAAGTTATATATTCTCAGTTTATGTAGAAAATAGAAATAATGTTTTTGAACATGCAGACGAGATAAAAAGGGCCAGGTTTTGTGTTTATTATACAACCATTAAAAACACAGAGGTGCTCACGGCTGTAATCCTAGCACTCTGGGAGGCCGAGGCGGGCGGATTGTTTGAGCTCAGGAGTTCGAGACCAGCCTGAGCAAGAGCGAGACCCCGTCTCTACTAAAAATTGAAAGAAATTAATTGGACAGCTAAAAATATCTAGAAAAAATTAGCCGAGCATGGTGACGCATGCCTGTAGTCCCAGCTACTTGGGAGGCTGAAGCAGAAGAATTACTTGAGCCCAGGAGTTTGAGGTTGCTGTGAGCTAGGCTGACACCATGGCACTCTAGCCCGGGCAACACAGTGATACTCTGTCTCAAAAAAAAACCAACCAAACAAGCAAAACACAAAAACCACAGAGATGCTTTGCTGCTTATATGTCTCTGTGGAATAGCATGGTTAAAATACAACCTCCATTTGGTGTATAGGAAAAATGAGGCAAACAAAATCAATGTTATTTATCCAAGATTACATATAGCAAATTATAAGGAGCATGTAGATTTCCTCACTGTATCTGATATTTTATCCAATGAGTTAAAATGTGTAAAGGACCTCAGAATACAAAGTAATTAATATGGTTTCTTAGCTGTGCATAGTAACTGCTCAATAAATTCTTGTTATTATTCAGAAAGAGGGTTAGTTCTAATCGCTAATAATGTATATTTTGATATTTTGAGCACAGAGGCATAGTAATATTTATATTAACGTTGATAAGATGAAAATTAAATTGAATTTCAGAACAAAACTTTACCAGGTATTTTCCAGTATAGGCTTTTGTGTGTTAGATTTCTACCTTCATGACTTTTGAGCCACCCTCGTAGTTTTAGAAATTTGAATCTGATTCTGTTTTCCTCAAGAGCCTGTATCTTCCTTTGTAGACACTTTACATAGGAAGTACAGGTCATACTTAGCATTGTGTTTAAAGCTAAGTTTACTTCAATGTCAGCATTAAATGATTTGTATAGTATTAAATAAAATGTTTTTACAAATTGTAGCAGTGAGGATATCTCTGATATAATTTTGACATGTGAGCATTATATATATATTTAATTAAATTTCTGTTTTTAAATATTAAAGAATGGCAATATTTTAGTCGTAATATGCCAGGAACTTCGAGATCTTCCCCCCTCCCTGTGTACTGCTGGTGGAGAAGGAATCCTTTCTGAGTTAATAAATGCCATCACCCGTTCCCTTCCCCCAGCCTTACACCAGAGCCTAGTTTGCCTGCAGCTGCAGTGGTAGGCATCTTTCAGGAAGTGACCTTGGCTTGTATTAATCAAATTCAGAACACACAAAAAAGCTCCTTGCTAACATGCTGACTTGATGTAAAATTTTATCGCATCCATTTTCTTTCAGAATGAGGCCATCTTGTAAAAAGAAGATATACAGAAGACTCCTCTAATTTAATGTATATATAAAAAGCTTTTGCCAAGCCATGGTAAAAAAAACAACAATGAGGTATATTTTAAAATTGTAGACTTTTTGTTGCCAAATATGCATGAACTTAAATCACGAAAGTTTGGGAGCGGTTACTAGAAAATTACTTGTTTTAATACTGAATTATGAAAAAACTTACCAGCATGAAGTTTATTTACTATCTTAACAATTGACATTAAATTGCTATGCAGACTTTATATACTATGAAGTTATTTGGCGACCCTTTAGCAGTTGTGTATTAAGTAAGACATTTTTGTATATTGGTTACTTTTGGGTTTTCAGAAATAATTGATGTCTTACTTTGCTGGTTTGTATAAGAACTAATATCCTACATGAAATCATAGGCAGTGGTGGTGCCTACAAGGGATTCTAAACATAAGGTTAAATTTAAGCCCATAAGTCTGCTAAAATTCAGTCACCTATTGGATCAAGGAGAGAAATATTGCTAACTACAAATTCATTAGCTACTTAGGATTCTACAGATTATTTTGATAAGAGCAATTAACACAGCCACTGTACTTTTATCCTGTAGTACTTCAAAGCCATCTAGTTTTTAAATGTATTACAGTTAACGTGTGTGTAGTAGAGGTCTTTTTAGCCTTGCTCAATGTTAAATTGTAAAATGTTGAAAATAGTATTTAATGGATTAGTTTATTGATGTTTGCATTTGGAGGAAATTTACATAAATAGGGAGCAGTTGTATCTAATGCCAAAGGGTTCACTTCTGAGTTTATTATATAGAGGATTACTTCTGGGTACTGAAGTGTTTGGAGAGGAGAAATATAGGAAAAGAAAACTTAAACCTTAGGATCTGTGCCTGCATTTCTGTAAATCTACAATATGAGAAGAATAGGCATGGTGCGTGTTCACGTTAATGATTTGGGGAGGGGATGGGAAATCTGTGCAAATAAAAAAATTGGGGCATAAATTGTGTTTTTAAAGCATTTACTGGAAACACAATTAGTATTGTCTTTTATCATATTATAAATTGTTGTTAGAATTGCAGCCTTATGGAGGTAAATCTTTCTCCTTAACCTGCCTAAGTTCATTCTTTGTCTTGATGCTAGCATTTAATGATTGGTTTATTAGATACTACAGGATAATGAAACACAGATTTCAAGGAGAAAGAAGATAATTACTTGATCATTTCTCTTCTCAAACACTTGTTTAAAATATATGGTCTTAAGTAAAATTTTTACTTTGAACTTGCAATGTTCTTTGCCTACTCCACCCCTTTCCTCCTTCAAAAAAGAATAAAAAGAAAGAAAAAAAGGAAAGGAAAAAAAGGAAAATGGGAAGCCTTACAAAAAAGGAATATATGCAATCCTGGTAGCCAATGAGTTAATGTTCATTTGCAGCCTGAGAGGTCAGCATGCAGTCTCTGTTTCCTGATTGGCTGCTAAAAGGTGAAATTGAAACCACTGTAAACTTTTGACCCTGTAGCAATTCTTGTGGAACGCCTTCCACTGGTGGAGCCCAGAGCTTTGCTCACCTCCCCACCCAACCCCTCCACCCTCCTTCCTGTATTTATTTTGTGTGAGCGTGCAGTGCTGCATGCAGTTTTTCCAAGAGCGGGCAGAAGGAGGCAAAACAAGCACCAGCAAGCGGCTTGCTTGCGTGCCATGCCATTATGAACTTCATCTCGGCCAAAGATATGAGGCCTGTTAACAGACTGGTCTGCCGACCATATTTTTTTAGTTTTCTCCTTAGTCTCAAAGTAATTAAAAATGCAGAACAGTTTAGTGCCATTGTTCATCAGTGGATAGTATTGTGTAAGCAAAATGTATGGCATAATTTCTTGGATGCGTTAAGTTAAAAATAGCTTTCATTTTTAACTACTTTTATATATCTCATTTATGTTTCCTACGTCCCATGAAATTTTTACACAAATGGCCAACATTTTATGAAAGTTTTTTTTCCTCCTTTGCCTTTTTATTATAAAGAAACTCAAATGGCATTTTGGTTATGATAACTGTACAATAATTGCAGAAATTGTACATTCAAATTTCATTAATCTTCTTTTTTTTTTCTTTTTGTGCTGTGATAAAATGGTTCTAGATTTATCTTGCTTTCACATCTAAATAGTGCTTTACGGTTACCAAAACAATCCTATGAAAAAGGCAGGTAGTTTTTCTCTATTCTTTCCTTTAATAGTACTGGGGACTCTGCCGTCTACTTTTGATCCTTCCTTTTTTCCCTGGTGTCTGGAACAGTGTGACACTGATGCTTAGCAAATGCTTACTGTATGAACATAGCTTTCATTTCAGGAACTTTAGTGTCTGTTTATACCTGCTTCTCCTTTCCTAATTAATTAATGGCAGGAACCATGATTTGTTTATATTTCCAAGTGCCAGTGCAGTACTTGACAATACATAGCAAGCATTTAATTTAAATTGAATTAAATTTCTTGTGGAAGGTCACTTCAAGAAGTTGGACTTTACAAAACCTAGGTTTTCTGAAGCTAAGGCTTCTGTTTTCACTGCATTATTTAAAATTTCAGGTTGACTGTATAAAACTAAAAGTTGATTTTAATTTATTGAATAACTAGAATAAATTATTATAAATTGGCTCTATCCTTTTTAATAAATATGATGGGATAAGTGGTAATGCATGTTAGTTTTTTTAACCCTGTCCTTATTTTACTAGACATGCCTATGCTGTGTCCCTTACCCTGTCAAAAAGATGATATTATAGTATTTTAAAAAGATTGTGATCAGTGTCTTTCCAATGTTCTTCTGGGTACCAAATGCATTTTTACTTACTTGAACACATAATAATGGACTAAGTAATAAATAGTAACTGAGTTAAGTTTATACAGCTCAAAAAAGTATGGTACATTTTTATATAATTGTAAATTTTCATATGATTTTTAACTTAACATTCATTCTTTCCATTATAGCTACAAATCGGGTGCAGTTGATTGTTGCAAGTGAAATCTATTGTTAAAATTTTGGCAGAGGATATATTTATCACTTGATAAATAATCCTAACTGCAAAAGAATGCTAAGTTTAACAAAAATATTATTTAAGTAACCTGAAATTTAATTTGTGAACCATTTTACTCTGTAGTGCTTCGAAGATTAGTGGGCAACAGCTGGCTATTCCCAGTGACAGTGGTTCCCCTTCTCTACGATTTTAGGGAAGTGAGGAGAAGGGGGTCCCTGGGAGCCACACCAGCAGCAGCTTGGAAAGAACAATGAGTTTAATATGATTAATAGTAGAGTCCTTGCCCCTTCCATGTTCAACAGCAGAAGAAAAACATGTTCATAATATTCAGTGGCTGATTTTTGTCCTGTTAGTGTTTCTAAGCATCAGCATTGTATAGTTTGTATTTTCCTGTCTATTAACTCCACTCCTTCAGGTTAATTCTTTGTTCTGGCTTTGAGACACAACTTACATCTTCTCAGAGTAGCTATTAACAAAGCTCAGTTTGATCTTCCCTCCCCATTGGCTCTCTGGCGATGCAGGATTTTTTCTTTTTCTTTTTATTTATTTATTTCTTAAAATAAGAGATGGAGTTCTTTCTGTGTTGCCCAGGTGGGGCTCGAACTCTCCTGGGCTCAAGTAATCCTCCCAACTTAGCCTGCCAAGTAGCTGGGACTCCAGGCTTGAGCCACTGAGCCTAGCCTAGTGATGCAGTTTTTGATAATGTAGGTCCCATCAGTTAACTTTCTGTTAATTCTAGTACTAAGATTAATGTTCCCCCAACCCCTGCTTTCTCAGATATCTAATATTTTTGGAAAGTATCATGTTCAGTTTTTATGTCGGAGCGATTTGGTTTTGTATGTATGATTGACCAAAGTCCAAATTATGAAAAGAGATAAGAATAACTTTATTTTTGATAAAGGTAAAAAATGCTGTCCTAAGAAATCTGCTAGAATTGTCGCTTTTGCAGAATCTTGGTTCCAGGCAAGTTTAACTCACCAGCAGTTCCGCACTTAGAGGATCCTGGGATATTGTAGTAGTACCCCTTCCAAGTTCCTGGTAGAAACCAATCAGCTGTGACTATTTGGGAACCTCTTCAGTCCATTATATACTTACTTGAAGGGGAGAATTTTGTGGATGGCATTTCTTTGGGTCCTAAGTATGCAGATTGGGGTCAACATTCCTTTGAGAAGGATTATGAAAAACAGCAATATAATACTTGAGTATTAGCCTATGTTCTCTCACCAACCCTGTGCTATAAGCAGCAGTACTTGTTTCCTGGGTCAGTCATTAAGGTACTAGGGTATTTTCTTTCGTATTTTTTTTTTTTTTAAAGAAAGGGTCTCACTATTTTGCCCAGGCTGGACTCGAACTCCTGGGCTCAAGTAGTCCTCCCACCTCAGCCTCCCGAGTAGCTGGGATTAGGTGCTCGCCACTGTGGCCATACTAGGTACTTTTTGACTCATTCCTTTCCTTATCCCACCCCTCTTGTTCCTTAGATGCTGACCCCACTCCATGACCTTCCTTTCTCTCCTCTCAAAAAGGAACAACATAGACCAGCTTATTGAAATAGGGTAAAAAAAAAAAAAACAATAAAAGAACCATTTCTGAACTGAAACCTGACTTAAAACCAGGGCCAGAAGACTGTGGAAGTTATTTACAGAAGTTCTTGCCTACCTTTTCCTCCTCTAATTAAATTGGATAGCGTAAAAATTCAAATTAAAAAAACCATCAAATTCATTTAAAAATGAAAACTAATGGTTTTTTTTTTTTTAAATTTCAGTTAGCTTGGAAATTCTTAAATTGAATTATGTGTCAAATTGTCTTTTGGGTCATATTAATAATAGCTTATTGAGCTTTTATGTGCTAGGTGCTAGTAAGTAATTTATACATTTTTACTTAATCCTCACAAAAGCCTTATGAGGTGTGACTGACTCTCCATTTTAAAACCTAAGGCCTTAAGAAATCTTCTTCATTTTCTGGGGAGCAGGTTAAAAAAAAATCTTAAGTTGACTAAGAACTAACTAGCCTAGTAAGTGGGAGAGCTAGGTGCTGAGTCTAAATCTTTCTGACTCCACAGCTTCTGTTCTTTAACCATTATGCCAACAACTAATTATATGTAGATTGGAAGATGTATTCCAAGTTCTAAATACAACCAGCTTACTTTTGGCACATATCTCAATTTTAAGTTGGAGACTATACTATGATTATAAATAGGCATGTTGAGTAGATATATCAACTCTTTTTACACCTGTAATTGCATAGCACTGACACTACGGGTTGAACATCCCTAATTTGAAGTTTGAAATGCTCCAAAATCCAAAGCTTTTTGAATGCCAACATGATGCCACAAATGGAAAATTCCACACCTGACCTCATGTGATGGATTATAGTCAAAACACAGTGTAAACTTAGTTTTACCCACAAAATTATTAAAAGTATTATATAAAACACCTCCAGGCTATATGTATAAGATATATATGAAACATAAATGAATTTTGTGTTTAGACTATGATTTCTTTCCCTAGATATCTCATTATGTATATGCACTTATATTCTAAAATCCAGAAAAATCTGAAATCTGAAACACTTCTGTTTCCAAACATTTTGGATAAGGGATTTTCAACCTGCACTATCTGGATTTTCCTCTTTTCCCTTTGTGAACCACAGACGATGTGCTCTCCCCTCCCCTCTCCCTTATTTTTCTCCTCTTTAATTTTGGTTTCAAAACTGTAGAGGCTTCACATCATGCAGCTAGATGTGGTTGGCTGTCTGCTATCTACTCCATGTGGATTGGTCATGACTGATTTGTTTGCTGTTAGGAACTTGTGAATATATTATTTTTTTCTTTCCCCCATACCAAGAGACCTGCCAATATTAACATGAATACCATTAAGTTCAGGGTGTAGATATGGCTGTTGTCTTGATAGAGATACCATTAGAGTTAGTGGCAGATTGTTGCTTTATTGTTACATTTGGAAATTCATAAAGCAAAATGAGTGTTTTTATTGGCTCTCTTGTTCATTGCACCAGAACCTGCTCTCACTTTCTTCAAATACAAAAGCGTACTGTTTGTATGTTCATGTGTTTTATTGCAGATTATTTTGAGGAACTGCTCCTCATTTCCCCATTTAAAAATGTTTCTTTTTGGTGACTCAAATGCATCCTTTAATTATATATATATATATGTTTCAAAAAAGTTTTTTTTAATTAATTTTTTTTTTGAGACAGAGTCTCCCTCTGTTGCCTGGGCTAGAGTGCGGTGGCGTCGGCCTAGCTCATAGCAGCCTCAAACTCCTGGGTCCAAGCAATCCTCCTGCCTCAGCCTCCCAGGTAGCTGGGACTACAGGCATGAGCCATTGTTCCCTAGCTAATTTTTCTATTTTTTATAGAGATGGGGTCTTGCCTTTGCTCAGACTGGTTTTGCACTCCTGACCTCAAGTGATCTCCCACCTCGGCCTCCCAAAGTGTTAGGATTATAGGGGTGAGCCACCATGCCCGACCTACCTATCAGTTCTGGTCACTTTTCAGGACTTAGAGCTGGTCTCTGCCACATCTACTTTGCATTCTGTGTGTTAACAAACTGACAGAGTATATTGTGTATACCTGCCTAATTCTTTTTTTTTTTTTTTTTTTTTTTTTGAGACAGTCTCACTTTGTTGCCTGGGCTAGAGTGAGTGCCATGGCGTCAGCCTAGCTCACAGCAACCTCAGACTCCTGGGCTCAAGTGATCCTTCTGCCTCAGCCTCTCGAGTAGCTGGGACTACAGGCATGCGCCACCATGCCCAGCTAACTTTTTTTCTATATATTTTTAGCTGTCCAATTAATTTCTTTCTAATTTTGGTAGATACGGGGTCTCGCTCTTGCTCAGGCTGGCCTCGAACTCCTGAGCTCAAACAATCCGCCCGCCTCGGCTTCCCAGAGTGCTAGGATTACAGGCGTCAGCCACCGCGCCCAGCCTCCTGCCTAATTTTTTAAACAGAGGTAGTGATATATGGCAAAATAAGACATCTACTCGAATTCCTAGGAAAAGATGTTGCGCTGTCAAGCTTTTGTTTGTTTCATATGTCCAGGGAAGGGAAGAATGGGAAGAATTGATGTGTGTGTGACTATTAATAGTCTTTATTTGAGGAAAGGGCAATAAAATTCAACCTCCCCCCTTTTTTGTCCTCAGGATCAAAATACTTGATGAACAGTGGACTCAGAGACTAATAAAAATAAACTACTTGAACATCGTTTGACTGGTTAGCCAGGTAATTCAGTTTTACTTTGACTTGATGGATTGTAATTTTTTGACTTCAGCCTTCTGAAGGTACTACCTTTTTCTTATTTATGATTTAATTTAAACTTATTTTATGCTTTATGTTTTTTTGTTTAATGAAAATATTAGTTGAATGAATGGCCATAGAATACTTGAGTGAATGCATATGTATGTATACAGTTGACCCTTGAACAATTTGGGGGTTAGGAGCGTTGACCCCTTGAACAGTCAAAACTCTGTGTAACTTTTGAGTTCTGTAAAACTTTACTAATAGCCTACTGTTGACCAGAAATCTTACTGATAATATAATATACTTTCTTAACACATATTTTGTATGTTATATGTATTATACACTATATTCTTAATAAAGTAAGCTAGACAAAAGAAAATGTTAAGAAAATCATAAGGAGAAGAAAATATATTTACTATTCACTAAGTGACATGGATCATCATAAAGATGTTTATCCTCATCATCTTTACATTGAGTAGGTGGAATGGGAGGAGGAAGAGGAGAGATTAGTCTTGCTATCTCAGGGGTGGCAGAGGCAGAAGAAAATCCACGTACAAAGGGACCAGTGCAGTTTGGACCACTGCAGTTCAAATCTATGTTGTTTAAGGGTCAGCTGTATTCCTTATGTGGGTGGGTGTGTGTGTGTGTGTGTAGACACAAACATAATTTTGGGGAAGAGGGGAAACCCCTCTCTCCCTTATGTGTGAATATTTTAATGGTGTTCAGTCCAAATCTGATTCAGCCCCAATCTGTGTTTACTATTTCACCTTATGAAGACTAATTTCCCCAGATTGCTTGTGCTGGCAAATAACATTTCATCTAAATCCTTTTCTTAACTTTTAATACTGCATTAGAATAGGAAAAATGAGAATAGAAAAAATCATCTGATAGCCAAGAAAGCAATTATGCCTTGCTTAGCTAAATTTCTTTTAGATAATAATATCATTATTGTCTTGGTTAGCTAGGCTTGAAATCGGAATCATTTTTGAATCCCACACTCACCTTTGATACATTTAATAAACAGACTGTATCTGCTTTTCTATTTTCATGTCTCTTGCATTTGTTCTGCTTTCTGTTTCTAATTTTAGCTTCTTGGGCCAAGACCCCTTAATTTCATAATTGCATTTATCCATGTCCCTTTACTGCTTCCTTATCTGTGATGTCTATCCACTTATAATTTTGCTAGAAGATTTTCTTGAATGTATCTCTTTAGCCAAGCCTCTGTTGTACTCTAAGCTTTGTGGTACCTTTCCCTGGCTTGCAGAAAAAAGTGCAAACTCCCATTTGAAATGGATTTTTATCTGGGAATCTAAGCCACCAGCCTTAGTTCTTGCAATTTCCCTATAAAATCCCTCAAATAATTATGTGTTATATACCCATTCTCTTTTGAACATAGCAGAGAACTATCTCATGGTTTTTTTTTTTAACTTTTTATTTGGAAATAGTTTACATTTATAAAAGTTACAGAAATATGGTATAAAGAACATCTAGATATTCCTTATCCAGATTCACCTCTTTGCTTTATTATCATATTTGTGTGCTCTTACTCTTTTTCTTGTCTTTCTCTACACACATAAACACACACATGCAAATTATTTTTTGAACCACTTAAGGGTAAGTTATATATGTTGTGCTTCTTTTTTTTTTTTTTTTTTTTTGAGACAGAGTCTCACTCTGTTGCCCGGGCTAGAGTGCCGTAGTGTCAGCCTAGCTCACAGCAACCTCAAATTCCTGGGCTCAAGCGATCCTCCTGCCTCAGCCTCCCTAGTAGCTGGGACTACAGGCATGTGCCACCATGCCCGGCTAATTTTTTCTATATATTTTTAGTTGTCCGATTAATTTCTTTCTAATTTTAGTAGAGACGGGGTCTCACTCTTGCTCAGGCTGGT
>CAUYSK010034671.1:0-32650 GCA_963575035.1 Avahi laniger
TTTAAGTGGGGTGATATTATATCTCATTGTAGTTTCAATTTGCATTTCTCTAATGACTAATGATGTTGAGTATTTTTTCATATACCTCTTCACCATTTGTATGACCTCTTTTGAGAAATGCCTATTTGGATCTTTTGTGCATTTTTCATCAAATTATTTTATTTTTCATATTTAATTGTTGGATCTCCTTATATATTCTAATTATGAATCCCTTGTCAGATGGGTAGTTTGCAAATATTTTCCTCCATTCTGTGGGTTATCTCTTACTTTTTTTGATTGTTTTCTTTGTTGTGTAGAAGTTTTTTAGCTTGATCTGATCTCATTTGTCCAATTTGTTTTGGTTGTTTGTGCTTTGAGGGTATTACTGAAGAAGTCCGTGCTCAGACCAATGTCCTGAAGTGTTTACCCAATGTTTTCTTTCACTAATTTCATACTTTCAGGTCTAAAATTTAAGTCTTTAATCCATTTTAGTTTGGTTTTTGTATATGGCGAGAGATAGGGCTCTAGTTTCATTCTTCTGCATATGGATATCCAGTTTTTACAACACCATTTATTGAAGAGATCCTCTTTTACCCACTATATGTTCTTGGCACCTTTGTTGAAGATAAGTTCACTATAGATGTGTGAATTTATTTCTGGGTTATCTATTCTGTTTCATTTGGTCTGTGTGTCTGTGTTTATGCCAGTACCTTACTTACTATAGCTCTATACTAAAATTTCAAGTTAGGTAATCTGAGTCTTCTAGTTTTCCTATTTTTGCTCAGGATGGCTTTGGTTCTTCTGGATCTTTTGTGGTTTCATATAAATTTTAAGATTTTTTTTCTATTTCTGTGAGGAATGTCATTGGTATTTTGATGGGGATTGCCTTAACTCTTAGACTGATTCGGGAAGTATGGACATTTTAACAATATTGAATCTTCTAATCCCTGAACATGAAATATCTTTCCATTTTTTTCATGTGTGTGTGCCCTCTTCAAATTCTTCCATCAATATTTTATAATTTTCATTTTAGAGATCTTTCATTTTCTTGACTTAGTTTTTTCTTATGTATTTTATTTTATTTTCATCTATTATAAATGGGATTACTAACTTGGTTTCTTTTTCAGATTGTTTAATATTGGCATATAGAAATGCTACTGATTTTTTGTGCATTGATTTTGTATCCAACTTTACTGAATTTGTTTATCAGGTCTAGTTTTTTTTTTGTGGTATTAGGTTTCTCTAGATATAAGATCATATCATCTGCAAACAAGGATAATTTGACATCTTCCTTTCCAATTTGGATGTCTTTTATTTCTTTTTCCTGTATGATTGCTCTAGCTAGTACTTCCAGCTCTATGTTGAATAGCAGTGGTAAAAGTAGGCATCCTTATCTTGTTCCAGGTCTTAGAGGAAAGGCTTTTTGTTTGCTCCATTCAGTAGAATACTAGTTGAAGGTCTGTCATGGATGGCTTTTATTGTGTTGAGGTATATTCCTTTTACACCCAGTTTTTTGATAGTATCGTAAAAGGATGTTGAATCTTATTGAATGGTTTTTAATAATGAATTAAAATAATCACATGGCTTTTTTTCCCTTTGTTTTGTTGATATGATGTGTCACATTGATTGACATGCATATATTGAAAATCCTTGAATCACTGGAATGAATATCACTTAATCATGATGAATAATCTTTTTAAAGTATTATTGAAGTTGGTTTGCTAGTATTTTGTTGAGGAGTTTTGCATTTATGTGCATCAGAGGTATTGGTCTGTAGTTTTCTTTCTTTGTTGTGTTTTTGGCTTTGTTATCAGGGAGATATAGGACTTACAGAATGAGTTAGGGAGTATTCCCTTCTCCTTGATTTTTTGGAATAGTTTAAGTTGGATTGACATTAGTTCTTCTTTGAATGCGTGGTAGAATTCAGCAATGAAGCCATCATGTCTGGACTTTTCTTTGATGGGAGACTTTTTATTACTGCTTCTGTCTCATTACTTGTTATTGGTTTATTCAAGTTTTGGATTTTTTCATGGCTCAGCCTTGGTAGGGTGTATGCATGTAAGAACACAACCATTTCTTCTAGGTTTTCTAATTTATTGGCTGTTAGTTGTTCTTAGTACTCTCTAATGATCCTTGGATTTCTTCAGTATTATTTGTATTTCCTCTTCTTTCATGTCTGATTTTATTTATTTGAGTCTTTTGTTTTCTTTGTTAGTGTTAGTCTGGCTAAAGTTGTAGTCAATTTTTTTTTATCTTTTCATAAACCAATTTTTTGTTGTTAGATATTTGTATGTTTTTTTGCTTTAATTTCATTTATTTCTCCTCTTATTTTTTAAATTTATTTTCTTCTACTAATTTTGGATTTGGTTTGCTGTTTTTTCTCCATTTCTTTGAGGTGTATTGTTAGGTTGGTTATTTGAAGTTTTGTTACATTTTAGATGTAGGCACTTATTGCTATAAACTATACCATATGCTTTGATATACTGTGTATATAAATAAATTTATTTCAAGAAATTTTTAAATTTCCTACTTAATCTCTTCATTGAACCACTGATCATTCAGGAGCATAGTGTTTAATTTCCATGGGTTTTATATTTTCCAATATTCCTCTTGTTATTGATTTCTAGTTTTATTCCATTGTGGTCAGAGAAAATACTTAGTATAATTGCAATTCTTAAAAATTATTTCAGACTTCTTTTGTGGGCTAAAAAATGGTATATTCTTGAGAAAGATTCATGAGCTGAGGAGAAGAATGTGTCAATGTGCCTTCTGCTGCTGTTGGAGGAAATATTCTGTAAATATCTATTAGTTCCATTTGGTCTATAGTGCAGATTAAGTCCAATATTTCTTTGTTGATTTTCTGTCTACATAATATGTCCAATGCTCAAAGTGGAGTGCTGAGGTCTCCAATAATTATTGTATTGTGGTCTATCTCTCTCTTTAGCTCTGATAATATTTGCCATCTGTGTTCTTTAGTGTTGGGTGCATATATATTTAGAATTGTTATATCCTCTTGCTGAATTGACCCTTTTGTCATTATATAATGACATATTTTCCTCTTTTTACGGTTTTTGTCTTGAAATCTTTTTTATCCAACAAAAGTATAGCTACTCTTCCTCTTTTTTTTTTTGGTTTTCATTTGCATGGAATACCTTTTTCATTCCTTTATTTTCAGTCTATATATGTCCTTGTAGGTGAAATGGGTTTCTTGTAGAGAACATATAGTTAGCACTTGTTTTTTAAATCCATTCAGACACTCTATGTCATTTGACTGGAAAATTTAGTCCATTCATGGTCAATGTTATATTATTGATAGGTAAGGACTTACTACTGGCATGCTGCTATTTGTTTTCTTGTTGTTTTGTGGTTTTTCTCCTTCTTTTTCACTTCCTATCTTTCTTTGTTAAAATGATTTTCTCTAATACAGTGATTTAAAGCCTTGCTTTTCGTTTTTTGAGTATCTGTTGTAGGTTTTTAAATTTGAGGTTACGATGAGGCTTTTGGAAGACATTTTATAACCTTTTATTTTAAACATGTGACTACTCTGCTTACAATCAAACAAACAAGCAAAAAGAAATGTAACAGAAATTTTACACTTTAACTCCATGTCTCTCTGCTTCTTAACCCTTTGTTGTTTCCATCCATATCTTTTTATACTATTTATCTCACCAAAAGTTGTTGGATTTATTTTTGATAGGTTCATTTTTTATTCTTCCTACTCAAGATATAAGTGGTTTATTCACCATAATTACAGTCATAGAGTATTACGTATTTGTGTACTTACTGTTACCAGTGAGCTGTATATCTTCAGATGATTTCTTATTGTTCATTAGCATCCTTTTCTTTCAGATTGAGAAAGTCATTTTAGCATTTAGTGTAGAACTGGTCTGGTGTTGATGAATTCCCTCAGCTTTTGTTTATCTGGGAAAATTCCTTATTTCTCCTTCATGTTCGAAGGATATTTTTGCAGAATATAACATTCTAGGGTTAAGATTTTCTTCCTTCAGAACTTTCAATATGTTATATTACTCTCCTGGCCTGTGAGATTTCCACTGAGAAGACTGCTGCCAGATATATTGAAGCTCATTTATCCTGTGGCCTTTGATAACATAATTTTTAAATGCCTTAAGGTAGTCTTGTTTGGGTTAACTCTGCTTGATGTTCTATGACTTTTTATCTTAACCTGAATATTGATATCATTCTCTAGGTATGGAAAGAGCTCTGTTGTTATTTCATTGAATAAAATTTCTGCCTCAATGTCTCTACCTTCTTGTTAAGGCTAATAACTTTCAGATTAGTTCTTTTGAGATTTTTTTCTAGATCTTGTAGGTATGTTGTATTATTTTTTTTCTTCTGACTGTGCATTTTCAAATAGCCTGTCTTCAATTTCATTGTATTAATTCTTTCTTTTACTTGGTTAGTTCTGCTGAGAGACTCTGTGCCTTTCTCAATTTGTCAAGTGAATTCTTCAGCTACAGAATTTCTGCTTGATTTTTTTAATTATTATTTCAATCTCTTTGTTAAATTTCTCTGATAGGTTTCTGAATTCCTTCTCTTTATTGCCTTGAAGTTCAATGAGATTCTTCAGTACAGCTATTTTGAATTCTTTGTCTGAAAGTTTACATAACTGCATCATTCCAGAATTGGTCACTGCTTACTTATTTGGTTAATTTTATGAGGCCAAGTTTTCCTGGATACTCTTGATGCTTGTGGATGTTCATCGATGTCTTGGCATTGAAGAGTTTTGTATTCATTTTAATATTCACAGTTTGATTTTGTTTGAACCTGTCTTTCTTGAGAAAGCTTTCCAGATATTCAAAGGGAATTGATTATTGTAAACTAAGTCTTTGGTCACTGCAGCCATGTCAGCACTAGAGATGCCCAGGCCCAGTAATGTTGTGACTCTTGCAGACTCTTGGTGGTACTGCCCTGGTGGACTTGGGTAAGATATTGGAGAATTCCCTGGATCGTCAGGCAAAGTCTCTCACCCTCTCCCTTCATTCTCTGTGCTGGAATGCTGGAGGTAGGGGAGGAGTGATGTGGGCACTCCCTTATGGTCACTGCAGCTGGGACTGTGCCAGGTCTACCTGAAGCCAGCCTAGTCTCACCCAAACCCTTGGTGATTGCTCTTGGCTTCCTTTGATATTTATTCAAAGCTCAAGGGTTCTTTAGTCATCAGGTGGTGAATCCTGCCAGGACTAGGTCCTTCCCTTCAGAGTATCATGTTTCCTTCTGGCCCAGGGGGTGTCTAGGAATGCCATCAAGGAACTAAGGCCTGGAATTAGGAGCTTCAGGAGTCTACTTGGTACTTTATTTCACTGTGGTTGGGCTGGTACCCAATTTGCAAAACAAAATCCTCTGAATGCTTACTTTTCTTTTCCCAAGTGGAATAAGACTCTCCCTGAGCTATACTTCCTGGAGTTAGGAAAAGGGTTACACAGACAGGGGCTTGACCGCCACAGCTGTTATCTCACTGGGTTGTATGACCCCTACGCCCACTGGCTCCAAGCCAACATAGCCGCAACAATTGCCCAAGGACTGCAGCCTTTTTGGCCTGACTACCTTATGAATTTAGTTTAGTTCCAAAAAACAGTTTCAGCTGCTTTTTTCTCAGCTGTTGGTGGTGCTAGCTGTAATTCAGGTTTTAGGGCAGATAATTTCCCTCTGGCTGGGCTGGCCTGAATGCTCCCTCTCCGGGCACTGGCAGAATTCTGCCTGTGCTGTGTTCCCCTATGCCAGGGCAGCCCTGAGTTTCAATGCAAAGTCCCACAGTCACCTCACTCTCCTTCCCTTGGGCGCACTAGGTGTGCAGGCACACCTTGGCCTGGCGGATGGAGGTGATGTTGTAAAGGCAATGTAAGATTGCTTTTTCTGCCCTCTTCATTTCTTCCTTTCTTAATATAATGTTAGAATCACCTGATTTTTGGTTCTTTTGAAGGTGCTTGCTTGCATGGATGTTTGTTAAATTTGATGTTCTTGAAGAGGATTGATAGCTGGAAGTTTTCTATTTGATCATCTTGCTTCACTCTGTCTAGATATTTACATTTTGAATTAACATCTCAGGTGATTTTTAAGAACATCGTAAACATTCTCTGAGGAATAATTATAACCTGAGACAGGATATGCTCAAGATTCTTGCAATATATTTGTGGAATTTTCAGGGAAAAAAAATGCCCTCCAAATTCGCCTCATTCCCAGAGTTCCCAACTTGGAATTTTATATATTCCTAAAACCTCCTTTAAATGCAATGGTTTGTTAAATGAAATGACTGTTCTCATTTCGGAATCTGATTTTAATTCCCAAACTACTACCCAGTAGCTGTTACCTCCTGCTTGCAGACAAATAATGGTATCCAATGGAAATAATGTCTCTAGATTTCTGTCCTTTGTTTTACCCACTTTTTCAGAAATCCTAACATTTGTCTACTCTGCCCTAATAACAAGCACATATTTACTCTGATAGACTGAAGCATATTTGTTCATGGGAGCAGCAGGTCAGCTCTCTCAGGACTTGTGCTAATGGGCCAATTTATAGAACAGAATCTCAGTCACTATGCTAGTGAGCTCAATATGCAGACCTCTACTGTGCTCCGAAGATTTATAAAGTGAAACTTACTAAACGTCACCTCTGTGCTGGGATTATAGACATGAAGAGATAAAATTTTTAATTCAGCCCATGGGCCTTAGTAATCTAATTTAGCCAAAAGAAAGAAAATATGAAACAAAATCCCTATAAAACATACAAAAGCATACACCAAATTGACATTTGATATTTGGCAATTGACTGTTTATTATACTATAAGCAAACGTGAGATACTTCAGCTAAAATATATACGTTTACTAAAGCTTATATATTTAAAGTCTTCACAAAATAGTGTGGAAGATAGATGCATAAGGATATAGTAACTATGGTATAAAATTTTGCTGCCCAATATCATAGACATTAACCATGTGGCTATTTAATTTTTTTAATTAAAATTTTATTTTGAGGTAACTGTAGATTCACATACAGTTATAAGAAATAATAGAGATAGATCCCCTGTGCCATTTAAATTGTTTCTCCCAATGATAAAAATCTTGTAAAATAATATTATAATATAGTATCTAGTATATTGATACAATCAAGATACAAAATATTTCTATCACAAGAATCTCATATGTTGCCCTTTTATAGCCACAAACATTTCCCTCTTACTCTACCCTCTCTTAATAACTGAAAACCATGAATCTGTTTTCCATTTTTATAGTTTTGTCATTTAAAAAGTGTTAGCATCATGTACCTTGAAACCACTTGTGATTGGATTTTTATTCACAAAACCCAATTCTCTGGAGATTCACCTAGTTTGCTGCATGTATCAAGTTTATTCCTGTATGTTACTCAGTAGTATTCCATGATATAAATGTAACAGCATTTATTTAACATTTTAATTGAAGATTATCTGGATTTTGGTTTTTTGGCTGAAATAAAGTTACTGTAAACATTTGTGTAACTGTTTTTGTATGAACTAAACAAAGATCTTCATTTCTTCAGGAAACTCACCAAGCCATTGTTTAAAAATTTATTAGTGAGCCAGTTCTTTTTTTTGTTTGTTTGTTTGAGACAGAGTCTCACTGTGTTGCCCGGGCTAGAGTGCCGTGGCGTCATCCTAGCTCACAGCAACCTCAAACTCCTGGGCTCAAGCGATCCTCCTGCCTCAGCCTCCCGAGTACCTGGGGCTACAGGCATGCGCCACCATACCCGACTAATTTTTTCTATATATTTTTAGTTGTCCAATTTATTTCTTTCTATTTTTAGTAGAGACGGGATCTCGCTCTTGCTCAGGCTGGTTTCAAACTCCTGAGCTCAAACAATCCTCCTGCCTCGGCCTCCCAGAAAGCTAGGATTACAGGTGTGAGCCACCGCGCCCGGCCAGTGAGCCAGTTTTTATGCATCCTTACCAACATTTGATACTATCAATATATATATTTTAAATTTAATTTAGTTTAGCCATTTTGATTAAGCATGCAGCGATATCTCATTGTGATTTAATTTGCACTCCCTGTTGGTCGATGACGTTAACCATGTTTTCACCAGTTTATTTGTTCTCTGTGTACTTACTTCAATGAAATGTCTGTGATTACCTTTTGTCTGCTTTCAAACGGCCAGATTTTTTTTAAACTGGTGAGTTTTGAGAGTTCTTTACATATTCTAATCCTTTGTGGGATATGTGGTTTCAAAAAATTTCTCTCAGTCTATAGTTAGTCTTTTCATCTTCTTAACAGGGTTTTTCAAAGATCAATTTTATTTTTTTAAAATTTGGATGGAGTCCAGATTATCATTATTTTAATATTATGGATAGCATTTGGAGATGTCAAGTTTAATAATTGTTTATCTAGCCATAGGACCCAAATATTGTTTTCTTATGTGTTTTTAGTAAAATTTTTATTTGTGTAAGGTGTGAGACTTAATCCAAGGATCATTTTTTTTTTTTTTGCATGTCAATGTCCAGTATGACTGGTGCTGTGTGTAGAAAAGTCTAGACTTCTTTCATTGAATTGCTTATTCAGCTTTGTCAAAAATCAGATGGATGTTTTTTAATGTGTATTTCTGGTTTCTCCATTCTATTCCATTGGCCTATGTGTCCACCCATCTGACAATACCATAGAGTCTTGATTGCTACAACTATGTAATAAATCTTAAAATTGAGTAGATTTATATTTGCCACTTTATTCTTGTTTAAAATTGTCTTATATATTTCAGTTTCCTTGACTTTTGATATAAATATTAGAATAATCTTATTTGTATTTACAAAAATTCATTCTGGGGTTTTGATAGGAATTACATCAAAGCTGCATATGAATTTGGGGGTAATTGACATTTTCAATTTCCTGAACCTAATATGTCTTTCAATTTATTAAAGTCTTTTTTAAAAAAATGTTTTTGATCAGCAATTTGTAGTTTTAAACACACAACTCTTATACATGCTTTGTTAGATTTATACCTGGTATGCATTGTATTTTATGGCTACTGTAAATAGTATTGCCTAGTTTTAAAACTTTTAATGTCTGGGTATTCGTAGTAGTATGTAGAAGTACAATTGATTTCTATAGCATTTGTCTTGTGTTCTATCACCTTTGTGAATTCAATAATTAGTTCTAGTAGTTTTCTTGGGGAATCCTTGTGATTTTTTTATGTAAGCAATCATGTCATCTGATGGTAGAGACTGTTATATCTTTATTTCTGTTTGTAATGCCTTTGATAACTCTTTCATGTTTACTGCACTAACTAGAAGTGTTAGCATTATATATATTAAGAATGATGAGAGCAGACATTCTTGCCTAATTCTTAATCTTAAATAACATTAAGTATTTAACATTTAAGTGTAACATTAACTGTTGATTTTGTGTTGAGTATCTTTATTAAGTTGACAAGTTCTCCTTTATTTCTATCATTTCTGAAAGTTTTTATCAAGTGTCTTAGATTTGGTCACCTTACCAAAACATCATAGACTGGCTGACTTAATCAATAGAAATTTAGCTTCTCACAGTTAGACACTGGGCTATGCCTCATCCTCAGGTTGAATTTGGACTCCCGTGGCTGCAGCTCCTCCCTGGCTGGGGAGGAACAGAGAAATCAGGCTTTCCAACACACATCTGGGCCCACCATTTTGCAGCTGGCTGCTTTGGGATCAAGCCGCAAGCAAATTGTACTCTTCACAGTTTCCTGCCTGCACAGCTTGCCTGAGAAGGACCCCACTTTTTGCATTTTTGTTTGTCAGAGATATTGGTCTGTTATTTTCTTTTTTGTTGCATACATTTTCTGGCTTTGGTGTTAGGGAAATCCTGTATTTCAACAAAAAATTATAGGCAAATACTTCACATGGATACTTTACTGTTGTAAAAATTCTCAAAAAAAAAAAAAATACCAGCAAATCAAACTCAACAACAAGCTAAAATATTATACACAATGATCCAAAAGTATTTATCCTTGATACAAGAATGGTTCAATAATGCAAATCAAAAATGTGATATATTGCATTAATGAAATTAAGAATAAAAATCACATAAACAATAGATGCAGAAAAGGTGTTTGACAGAAAGATTAAGTAAATGGAAAGCTATCCTACGTTTATGGATTTAAAG
Source organism: Avahi laniger (assembly GCA_963575035.1). Classification (NCBI taxonomy): domain Eukaryota; kingdom Metazoa; phylum Chordata; class Mammalia; order Primates; family Indriidae; genus Avahi; species Avahi laniger. The sequence goes on from CAUYSK010034671.1 coordinate 10,101, forward strand.
TATTAATATTGTTAAAATATTTGAACTACCCAAAGTGTTCTATGGATTCAATGCAATCTCTAATAAATTGAAATGTTTAAATTTTTTCATAGAAACTGACAAAGCCATTCTAATTTGTATGGAACCACTAAGGGCCCCAAACAGCTAAGGCCATCTTGAGAAAGAAGAAAAAAGCTGAGAAAGCTGGAGGCATCACAATTCCTGAATTCAAATCATATTATGATACAAAGCTATAGTAATAAAAATAATATGGTACTGACATAAAAAAAATGACATTTAGACCTTCAGAATACAATAGAGAGTCCAGAAATAAACCCAGACATATATGATCAACTAATTTTTGACAAAGGCATCAAGAATACACAATGGGGAAATGATAGTTTCTCCAATAAATAATGTCAGGATAACTGGATATTCACATGCGAAAGAATGAATTGAACCTTTATCTTATACCATATGCAATAATTAATTCAAAATGTTTTGCAGACATAACTTTAAGATGTGAAACCAGAAAACTCCTAGAAGAAAACTCAGGGGGAAAAGCTTTTTGATATTGGTTTTGGCAATGATTCTTTAGATATAAACCCAAAGGCATAAGCAAAAAAAGTGAAAATAAATTAATGGGCTAACATCAAAGTCAAATATTTTTGCACAGTAAAGGAAACAATCAAAAATAGAAAGACAATTTATGGAATAGGAGAAAATATTTGCAAGTTATATGTTCAATAAGGAGTTGGACATAGCCATATGTTAATTATATGATTAAATTTATTTGGTTTCTTCTAATGAGTTTTGGGTTATGCGGTATACTCAGTGGCCAGTTCACTAACTCCAAAGTGGATAGACACTGCCTCTTCTCTTTTAGATTGAATACACTGAATAAGACACGCAGAGCAAAATAAGTACAACATTTCAAATGTCCATATGTGAAAAGAAACTGTTAATAATTCTGTAAAATAGAGAAATATTATTTTCACGTATGAAAATGATATTTGATACAAGTAATGAGAAATATGTAAAACTCTGACCAGTTTTGATAATTAGCAATATGTTTAAGTTTAGTTATAGTCTGCACATTTCCAAGGTATCAAAAATTGTCACTAAAGAAAAATAAATATGAGTATTTCAGATATTCATTAAAAATCTATCAAACTTGCAGGACTCATTCAGGATTTAAATTTATGTTGGTGAATAGTGTTTCTTTGGTTGTGTTTAAACTCTCAGAATAAATTAGATTTTATATGAACTTAAAAATCACTTCCCCAATTTTGAGGCGGAGAAATTCCTGTTTGTGGCTTCAAGATGGCATGAATTTAATGGTATTTAAGTCCATGTAGAACTATTGTTTGTCTCTCATTTTAAAGATATACTAGCATATGAGTGCTACTAACTTTAGCAATAATTATTATATACAACAGCTTTCAATTAAGCCATTTAAATATGTATCAGATATTCCTATCTCAGCAATGGTGGCAATAATAGATTATTATGTAGCATTCAACAAGAAAAAAAGAGATGCAAATGAGGAACACTGTTTAAAAACATGCTTTTCATTAAGCTTACCACTATTAAACAATGTATTTGTCCAGAAAATTATTTAGCAATTAAAGAGTACATTCCTGAGTGCCTTCATTAATTTGCAAAAACAAAACAAGTTGACTGTGCATATGAGAAATTGTCATATTTCATTTTGCATATTAAGTCACCAGTATTTTTCTTGGCCACAGGAAATTAATCATCAAGGTTACAATGCTTTAAAAAAAGACATGGTCTCTGTTGTATTCACACTTTTATTAAAGTGGTGCAGAACATACATTAAATAGTGGAAATATTGACATTTTGTGAAGCTGGGATACAACATACACATTTATTTGTTTCAGAAAAGAATTAAATGCATTGAAAACAATAAATATTACCTATGTGATATTTATTGTTTCTTGTACTAAAATATACAGCTTTCATCACAATGCTGACATTGTAGAGGCACATGAAACTTTAGATTTTACCCATAAAAATTGGGAATAAGACATCATACTCTTTATTAAGGATTACAAATCATAAATTGATGACAGGAACCCTATTACTTTTTGCAGTAAATTAAAGTGTTTTGAAACCAAAGGACATAAACTTATAAAAGATTTATTGACTGTGCAATAGACAATTCAATTCAGTTCTAAATGTTTTAATGGGTACTCGTGTTTGCTTTCTTCTTTTCCTTTCCGCAGGCAATATTTTCACAAAAATAATCTCGAGGGTTGAAGACATTTTGCTTTTTCATGGTATTGAATAAAAATTTTTTGTTTGGTTTGTGTACATATACATGTAAAAAGATTATGGTAGAGTAGCTATATTTACTCACTTATTAATCACACATCATCATCACACAACTGGGAAACTAGTCTCATTCAAAAAATATAGAATGTATCTGCCAACAAAGGAATAAGCGTGTTATCTGATTTTTGTTTTGTGTGTCGCTTTTGGTTAAAAACCGCAATTGTTCCAGGATACTAATTTTATTGATTTGTTTCAACACTTTCTATTGCAGGTGGGAATGACCATTTTTTAACAAAGCTGTTTTATTTCAGTCAGAGATAAAAAGTAAAAATTATGCTCATACATGATACAAAATTGCTTTTCCCAATGATTATGAATGTAGAACATAAAATTATTATTTTGCAAAGCTTCTCACATTTAGTCAATTGTAGGACATTGTCCACTGAGAAGTTATTTTAAAAATTTGTGAATATTTTGTGGTATTTCATTTAAAGTGGGTTTTGAATCATTAGGCTTACTCTAGAAATATTCATCAAAACTTGTCATATAAATAATTATAAGGTACAGAAAAATATATTGAGAGAGTACAGAATTTAATCATTTTAAGGAAAGAACATCTTTTAGTTGACTTTATAAACTCATTACAACTAGGGAATCTCCAGGGTATCAAAATGTTGAGTGATAGAAATATAATATTAACTACATTGCCTAAGGCTTTTCCTAATTTTTGGTCAAATAAATTAAAAGTCATGATTCAATACAAACTATAATTACTTACTTAAACCAAATTATAAAGGTATGAATTTATAAATTTCTCATTAACTACATGTGTTTTTTACTATATTTTTCAAACAACTGAGAGGGCTTTATTCTTCTATATATAATTATTAAAACAATGACCATAATTTTCAAAAGATGTTTATAAGAATATTTTAATTATGCAAGTTTAGGATTCTAAACCATATTGGTTTAATAAACAAATACACACACACACACACGCAAACACACACGTGATCCCAAAAATACTTTTAAAAAATGTAAAAATCACAGTCTGAACCATTTCAACCAGGTCATCAAAAGATATTTTGAAAACTGAAACCAGGTCTGACCTCTGGGGAATAACACTCATTCAAGCTAATTCCAAACCTGTCATCACCATCTGTTTAACATTATCCTCCAATCAGTGGGGGTTACTAAGATATCAGTCTGCCTAATATTCTGATTTTCACAATTTTTGAGGATTTTCTGGTGATGTATTCAAAACCCTTTTGGAAGTCCATACGCATTTGAATGATCGTTACCTGTAATTTCAAGTTTAAATTATAATTTTAGGCCAATTTCTTTTTTCATAAAGCCTACTGATTATCACTCAGAAACAGTTGCAATCGTATCTGACTACAAATAAATAAAATTAAATAATAGATATATATTTTATTTTCAAAGCTATTATTTATTTTCTTTTTTCTTTTGTTAATGTTTCCTCAGTTATTAAATTAAATGTGTAAGATAGAAAATATGACATTTTTAAATATCTTCAGCATTTTTAGGTATACGTTGTAAGGCTCTGACTGTTTAAAGATCTATTTAAAATTGTCTAGGTTTTGGGAGATTTGTCTTTCCAAACTTCATAAACACCGTTTATTCTTAAAGTCCTAACTTAGAATTCACTTCTCTTTATCAAATAATGTATTTTTTAGCTTTTCTGATATTATTTTAATAATTCTACACAATTTGGTGTGTTTTATTAATGTGTTATTGTGTTTACTCTAGACTAATAAAATACTTCTAATAAAGAATTGAATAGAGAAAAAGGTTTCTAATGCTTTCTTATCAGCTTTTATGGCATAAGATGATTCAAAGTTTTAGTTTTGACAAAATTCATACTTTTGAAGAATGGAAAGTTAAGATTTTAATCATAACATTTTTAAAAACTTGAGTTTGCTCAATGAAAATGTATTGTTTCCTAATTGAGCATGCATATTATAACTCATTAATTTAAAAACGAAAAAAAATTATATACTCATTATACCTTTTTTCTGTTTTCCATCTAAATATTTAATACTGAAAAATCTTCAGTTAGTCACTATATGGATATCATGTAATATATTTCCAGTGAGAAAGTGAATATTATTTTTGTGTAATTTTGGATAATTATTAACCTTAAGTGACTGGTCCCTAATTATACATTCATCACTTATTCTGCTTCACATAAGAATTATCAATACATTTCTGACAATAACTGATTTCTTATAGTCTAGCTGACATCAACTTGACTCATAACACTTGCAATGAGAGCAAAGATTACGAATGATCATTGGACAGGTCCATGGTCATAGGAAACAAAATTTACAAAAATAGTCCCCACCCTCTGTGCTCTGCTCCTGAAATTAATGTCGATGTTTCTGGCATGGACACTTCAACTTTAGAATTCTTGAGACTCTACATCATGTAAAATATTAAAAACTTTTTTCTGGTAATTGAATTTTAATGTCAAAGATTGGATGTGGTAATGACACAAATTAGAAGCAAATTTTATGTTATTCTCTTTTTGAGAAAATATATTTGAGAAATGACCTAAGGAAAAAGGTCTGCAAACAGGAAGAAAATAAGAATGTAACCACTATAAAAACAAGCAAACAAAAAACTAAGACATTTTAATTCTTTCATTGAGAAATTATAATATGTTATGCACCATTCTTCTAAGTGATAATTTATTTAATCCTCACAATCCTAGAAAGGATGTATTTTTATTCCAATTATTCAGGTGAAAAAACTGAGGCACAAAGAAATTTAAGTGGTTCAGTAATGAACATACTCTGAGTTATGTCTTCTAAGTCACAGAACAACACTTATCATCCAAGCAATCTGTATACGAAAGCTGTTCTTTTAATTGTATTTTAGACTTCATTTATAGGGACAACACAACAAACTTAAGTAACTCTTTTAACAGTGTCATAAAAACTTGTAACTGAATCTCATATTATACTGTTTAAAATTATGTGTTTATTTTGCATATATTATGTCACTGGGCAACTTTATTAAGTAGGTGATATTTTCTTCTTTCCCCATTTAAGCAAACTAAAGCACATCAGATTAAATCATTTGCAAATGGCATGCAGTTAGGAGTAGAATGTGTGGAAACATTTCTTTCCCTTGGTAAGAATGTTGTCTAGGATCAATGTGTCAGGCAAATAATGGTTATCTTAAAGTGGGACTTGCAGTAGATATCTTTCATTTGAATTGTGTGCAATGACCTCTTTTCTTCTGAGTCTCTTTCTCCTAAAAAATGTCCATTCTCTGATTTCAATTATGTGGTGATAACTGGGAATTTTAAGTTTTTATTCCCTTGTTTTCTAGTCAGAAAGATTGGTCTAGTAGCTGGTATTTGTTTTTAAGTAAGTCAATAATTATAGTCCTTTCTCCTAGATACAGTGTTGCTCCGATAATAGACATGTGATCCAAATTGAGATAATTGGATTTTTTCCACATCCCCATCCACCATTGCAACTGGAAAAGAAAAATAAATAGAAATTTTTTGATGTGAAAATTGAGAAATGTTGACAAGCAAATCACTTTCCAAGAGTCAGAGGTATGACCCAAACTAGGAATGGTTGGGACAGATACAAAGATTGAAGTGGAAACACAAAACAGTAAGTCCTGATGTTACTTTTATATTTGATCCCAATCATTTCCGAGGCTCAGATACATTATAAATGTTCCCAAAGATGTCTGAGACTTTAAAACTTTTCCCTTTTGATTTATTTACTGATCTAGGAGCCTTTTAATTCCAAATAAAGGATTATAATAAATACAAAAATCATTTCCTGAGAGTGCCTGCATGCTAGGGGTGGAATGGATTAACTCTGAATTTTAACCACTTGTAATCTCCATCAGTCGTCCAAGCCACTCAAAATAACAGAGAAAAAATATTATTGTTTAATATGGAAAATTGATATTTTATTATTATTAAATATGAGATGCATAAAAACAGCATTAGAAAATGACTATTTTAATCTGCAAATATTGATGCAAGTAGTGCTTACTATGAAAAGTCTGATTTATGATGTCTCTAAAATTCCAGGCTCCCATACACACTGACAGCTCAAAATACCTCATACATAAAATTTCCAAATTTTCCTCTGCCAAAGGACATTAATCGGAAATGGGAATCTGAAAAAGTAAGTAGAGACGATTATCTATGTTAACTCAGATATGATTATTCAAAAGAAAAAATATTTGTCTAGCTTCTGTTTTTGGCAAAAAAGACATTAAAGATTTACTCACATTGCAAACAAACTTAGCATGTAATTCAGAGAAGAAATTTCAACTTTAAGGAAAAAAAATTTTATAGTTCGAAGTAGCATTCCCCAACCCTTTTGGCACCAGGGACTAGTTTAATGGAAGACAATTTTTCCATGGATGGGGGTTGAGAGGTATGGTTTTGGGATGATTAATGCACATTACATTTGTTGTGCAATCAAATTTCTCTGCTAATGATAATCTGTATTTGCAGCCACTCCCCAGGGCTGGTATCACCACCTCAGCTTCACCTCAGATCATCAGACATTAGATTCTCATAAGCAGCGCACAACCTAGATCCCTCGCATGTGCAATTTATGGTAGGGTTCCTGTTCCTCTGGGAATCTAAGGTCTCCACTGATCTGACTGGAGGCAGAGCCAATGGATGTGAGTGATGGGGAGTGGCTGCAAATAACGGAAGAAGCATCTCTTGCTGGCCCTCCGCTGACCTCCTGCTGTGTGGTCTGGTTCCTAACAGGCCATGAACCAGTATCAGTCTATGGCCCGGGAGTTGGGGACCATAGATTTAAAGGATCTCGATTTAGATGCCATCTACCACTGAGGCCATGTACTTGCATAGAGAAATTAACCTGAACTTAAAAAGAGATATATTGAAAAGACTTGTTTTGCTGAGCAGGAAGAAAGCTCCCGTTTAAATCTGAGTAGCCAGAGGAAAATTGCCAGATATTCAGTGAACTCCGTGAGTACAGAATCTACTTGGATGACTGAGGTCTAGAATTTCTCCTTTAAGCAATGACTAAAGTAGATTTGTTGTTTTCAAGATTATTGCGCATCAAAATTGATCAGTATTGCTTTCACAAATGTGAGAGAAACTGATAGCAATGATACGTGAACAGAGGGGCAGTCAGGACAGCTTAGATACAATCCTGAGGAAGGCAGGTAAAGCAACTTTTTTGTTGATTGGTCAGAAACGTTGGTCTACACTTTATTTATGCCGTACTTCATTCCAGAAATGATTTGTGATAAAATGCTAAAAGCTGACGGTGCTGCTTGGGAACAAGTCCCTAAATATTCCTGTTAGGACTTTTCAGCTCTATAATAAATCCTTATATCAGCCTTGAATGGATCAGTACATGTGTAGTCCTATTTCTTATGTTATTGAAGATGACAGTATATACAGTCAAAATTATTGTTCAAATTAGTAATGAGCCAATATCTAGGTGTTGAGGAAAGAAAATGCCGACTCTCAAAATAGCTCCCCCAATTGGTCTTATGTTAAATATAAAATTTAAAATAATTTTTAAGATTCATTGCTTCAATTTGTATTAATTTAGCATTCAGATTTTCATTGTGTATAGAATGGATAAAGCTGAACATTTTACCATATTAAGCTACTTTGTCAGATATTAATATTATATTTCCTTACACAAAAATAGGGCTTTGAAAGATTGATACAAGTACAAACTCAAAAAACAGCTGTGGACGTGGAGAAGGATGGGCGGTACTGAAGAAGAAAACGAATTAAACTATTTCTTTGGGAAACTCTGTCCTCTCTAGGCTTCCCTGATACTATTCTTTCTTTTCTTTATCTCTCTTTTTTTTTTTTATTCTTCTTTTTTGGCAATTTCTTGACTTCAACTATTACTTTCAATAAGAAAGACTTCCTAAACTCTGTCTCTATATTTTTATCTTTGTTTATAATTAGCACATAATAAATTTACATGTTTATGAGGTACAGTGTGATGTTTCAATACATGTATATATTTTGTAATAATCAAATAAAAGTAGTTAACATGTCCATCACCTCAAACCTTTATCATTTCTTTGTTGTGGAGCGAAAATGGGAAGAAGTTGGTCAATGGGTACAAAGTTACAGTTAGTCAGAAAGAGTAAGTTCTGGTGATCTGTTACATAGGAGGGTACCTATAGCTAAGAACAATGTATTGTGTATTTCAAGATACCTAGAAAAATAGATCTTGAAAAATATTTTTGACCTCTCTCTCTTTAGCAGGAGACTCATTCACAACTGCTTCACAGATAACTATACCCATTAATGTGTCAACATTTTCCTCTCTGAATATATCATTTCTCTCTCATACCTGCAAATGCTATGTAAAAAATTTTACTGTTATGAGATTTAGTATCTAACATTTTTATTCTTTCATCTTCCGTAACATAACACTGTTACCAAATACTGCTATAAATGCTACCTCCTAACTCTCTCTCTCTTTCAACCTTCACTATCGAGAAGAGACAGCCAGAGCCACTGGCAGAGTGTTCTACAGGTAATGTGACCTGGAACTAACTCTCTCCAATGTCACAGTAAGCCACATGAGCTTGTAAGATTCCTAAATGCCTAATATCATGTCATATATTAAATGCAAAATAAATATTTGGTGACTCAAATAAAATAACAGAAAGATGGATGATTTAACTTTCCATTTTTTTGATGTAATTATCCTTTCCTATGTAACATGATGTGGACAAAGAACACGTGAAGTACAAAGCACTTGGCAATACCATTCCACATTCATCAAACTGTCAGTATGTTTAAGGTAACAATAGCAAGGATGGGTGACCTTGCTGAGCAGCCTGTACAATCATTTTGAAAAACAATTTGATGATATCTAGTAAGTTTACAGCATAGTGATTCCACCGCAGAGGAACATTCACAATCATATAAGGTCATTGTATTAATTAGAGTTTTCCAGTGAAATAGAGCCAACAGGTGGTGAGAGAAAGCAGGAGAGACAGAGAGAGAGATTTTAAGGAATTGGCTTATGGCTTATATTACTGTGGGGACTGGCAAGTCTGAAATCCAGAGGGCAAGCCAGCAGGCTGCAAATTCGGTAAGAGTTGATGTCGCAATTTGACTCCAATATCTGCGGGGTAGGCCAGTATGCTGGAAACTCAGGTAGATTTTTAATGTTACAGTCTTGAGGCAGAATTGGTTCTTCAGGAAATCTCAGTCTTTGCTCTTAAGACTTTCAACTGATTGGATGAGCCACACCCACATTATGTAGGGTAATCTACTTTACTTAAAGTTGACTGTAAATATTAGCCACATTCACAAATACCTTCACAACAAGATCTAGACTAGTGTTTGACCAAACAACTAGGTAGCATAGCCTAGGTAAGTTGACACGCAAAAATTAGTTATCACAGTCATAATTTTTAAAAAGATAAATATTTCAACAAAAATTAATTCATTAAATTCCTGAAGTTTTGGGGATTTAATGGCTTGCCAAGACATCATATGTAATAAGACTAACAGAATGTCCTTATTAATGAAAATTAAATTGTGTTATTATTTCATACATTGAATAAAATTTGTAAGCTGTATGTATTTTATGCCTATTAGGAATTAAGAGTTAGTTTAACAGATATATATATATTGTTTTGAAGGTAAATGTCTATTGTAACAATTTATTAATGTTGTATAGTTTAACTACAATCTACCTCTCATTATTGTCAGTTGATTTCCCATTACATGGCCTGAAAACACCAAAAATAGTCCTAAGAAGTATATGATGCTCTTGATGAGAACTGACAAGTACTAATTGCAGTGTAATAATATTAATGTCTGGCCAAATTCACAAAGGCTAATTCTTTGAACCTACCAAATAATGCACACTGAATGGCAATTAATTTTTTCTTCTAAATTTATCTTGCATGTCTCATCCCTCGAATAGAAGGTTATTTCAAATACAAGGTCAATGTGTGTCCTAGTACTAATATTGATCTAAAATGTGTTGATACTTAATTAACACAAGGAATCTGGGGGGAGTATATGACAGCCACTAGTGAAAATAGAAAGGAACATGCACATATGGACAGAATTATTTTAGATTAATTTTAATAAAAATAAATATTTACTTATATAAATTTATATAAATATTCTCTTTCTTTTGTCACAAATTCTTGTTTTGCTTTAATATGAATTCACTGGTTACAATTCCACTGTCAGAGCTTAGAAAACAAAACTAATAACATTGTGGTTAATGATAACCTTTCCATTTTGTTTTCATATACAAATAGCTGACACAATGACAGAGAAAATTTAAAAAAAAGAAATTTAAACATTGTAAATAATTTGTGTCTTTTACTAACACTTATCCCATGTGAAAGTAAGCCCTAGTATAAAAGAATTTGATTGCTTGTCGGTGGAGATAGTTTTTACGATTGTCATGACTCACTGTTTTCTAGTAAATGCAGAAATAGCTCTGAGGTTAATCTTCCATATCAAAATAAAATGAGCAGCCACCTGCTCTAATGGCTTCTCACTGCTACAAATGGGATGACAGGCCAGAAGAGCAGCTGGAGGAGGAAATGCCTTATGATGCCAGTGGTTTGTTTATCTAACACTACGTCAACTCATTTTACTTTATTTTTCAAGTGGCATTTATGCTTTTCTTCTGGTTATAAGAGTAATACAGTTGCATTCAGAATATACAAAAAAAATGTGTTACCACCATTTCCAATATTCATAAATTTAGTGAGTGGTTAATTTTCTCATATTTCAGAATATATATATTTTAGACTTCTAAAATTGGAATAATATCACAAATTCAATTTTCCACTTGCCTATTTTCATTTAAAATATTGTGACTTCATCATATTAAAATATTTTGAAACATACATTACTGATGCTATGATATTTCTGTCTTTGCCAATATAATAATTTATCTAAATTACATATATTCAGGTTGCTTTAATTTCCAATTATTATAAATAGCATTTCAATGAGCCCACTTAAACATATTCATGAATATTTCTGAATATTATATAGGAAGTTAACCTATAAGCAAGATTTTTGCATAAAGGTTTTTGAAAAATTCAGCTGCTTGAAATGCACTTGCTAATTTGCCTTCCAGCAATTTTGAATCAATTTACACTCCCATCAACATTGAATGAAACCACTCATTCGAATGTGTTATTGTTAATGCTAAATTAATTACTGATTTTTATTATTTCCAAGTTAAGTAGAAAATCCTATCACTTTACTGTTATCATCTTCCTGTTTTGATTTTCTTGTGGTTATAATTTTATAACCCTTGTTAAAAATTCGTACTTCATCATTTAGGGTGCCTACTCTTTTCCTTTGCCACTTTTTGTAGGGTGCATCATATTCCTAAAGCAAACTAAATCAAACCAAAACAATAAAAATTGTATATAGATTGAAAATATCAACAATTTTTGTTCATAAATGTTCTAAATATAAGGTTTTAATAAATTTTCAACATTGCATATGTTTATTTTTGTTATCATGCTATTTTAATTTATGATAGTTTAAACTGCTGATTTTCCCCCATGGTCTTTTCTTGTATCTTATTTATAAATAACTCTAGAAAAGATATTTATATGTGAAGCATTTTTCAAGTTCTAATATTTCAGTGCCTACATATTTTAGATTTTTAAAATTATGTTCATAGAATATATTCAATTTTCTTTTCACCTAATTTTATTTTCACCTAATTTTATTTAATATAAGATTTTGACTAGTTTACAACATTAAATATTTTGGAAACACATGCTGTCTCTCTATCTCCTAACCCACGTCACCCTCCCTTTAATTTTTGCTTTTGTTTTTGAGTTTGGTATCTTTTTTCCTAGTACATCAAACATGCTTTAAGAATGTATCATTATTTATTTTATCTGGAACATGTTTGTATTCTCAAACATTAAATATGTATTTCACATTGTGAATTCGTGTTTGCAGATTGTGTGCTCAAACACTGTATTTATTTTAATGATGTTTTCTTCACCATGATTCTTGAAGTTGCAATCCATCAATCCATATACCTCTAATATTATGTCTTTCTTTTACATCTTTGATTCTTTGTCCTTCATTTGAAGGGATTTACTCAAGTTGATCACTCACATTGACATCAGTTATTTTCTCTAACAGCATGCCTTATCCAGTGGTTGCTGAATTTTTTCAATTAACTTTAAGTTTTCTTCTAATATTTCTGTATTTTATACATCTAACTCTCACCTCATATTGTTCCTTTTAACTATATATGTGACTTTATTTTTCCTTTCAATTTGTATTTTATATAAGCTGTACATTCTTTCATATCATTGATGTCAACAAATATATCACAACTATTTGTGATATATAATTTTCCTGTTGGTTTTTCTTGTGAGAGTCAATATGAGGCTTTCCTTCTTGTTCGTCATTTTTTATGTGCAAACTATATTTTCCTTTAAGTTATTCTCAAATGAAATTTATTCAGATTCTGTATTTGTCAATGAATCTTTAAGTGATGTTTGAACTTCCTTTGGAAACATTATACAGTTTAAGAAAGATGTAACGTGTAGGTCTAGATTGCTTGAGTCCATGTCTGGACCACATCACTTACTAGTAGTGTTTTTAAATAATGGACTCTATTAAAAATTAGAATTTTTGCATAAACCGTTACCATGAATCAGTCTGTCCTCAATTACTGGGCTGAATTTCTTACCAAATTCTATCAATTTTATTTATGGAGTTGTATTAGCTTTTGTCTTCTTTAGCATTTTTCTAGAAGTTTTAGCCAATTCCGGCTAGACACTTTAAAAAAATAGGTACACTAAAGTTTTTTTTAGATTAAATTATGAAAATAAAATGTCAATCACAAAAGCAAAACCAGGGAATGCTCTGCTTATGTGTATGTGATGGGCCCAGGCTGTGGTGAGGGGGAGAAGGGACAAAGTCAACAGCATTAAAAATCCAGTTCTCTTATTACTCAACTCTTGTGTTCCTTGATTTTTTTTTTTTATCATAGTAGCAGCTGAAGGGTTTCTGAGGAACATTGCTCAGTGAAAAAAAAACAAAAAACAAACAAAAAAAATCAACCTGAAATCTTAAACCTTAATTTTAGATAAATTAGTGCAGAAATTATGCAATATGTATGAGAAGAAGAAACTCACCATACTAGTCCTCTCTTCAAACCATCAAATGAGTCTTCTGTGTATTCTAGCAGCAGGATTTATGAGCCAGTAGATCAAAAGAGTGAAGAAAATCCACAGAAATTGAAGTATTGCATTTGTAGATACAGAAGTTACAAGAAACAAAACAGGAATATGCATAATCTGCCCTCTGCACATCTGAAAGATAGCACAGTGTAGAGGGAAAACCTGTCCAGTTTTGGCGGACATTTTGTTTTTAAATGCCAACTCAGTTATTTGCCAGCGCTCTGATATTCAACAAACTGTTCAACTTGTCAGTAGTCTGGTGAATCAAGATATGAATATTTTGTGAGAATTACACAAGATATATGTATTAGATCTGATATATCATCTGACACATAACAGGTGATTAAATAATTTGAGTTATTGCTGCTATTTCTTGGTATTCAGGCATGTTCTGGGACGTAGTCTTACACTTTTCTATGATGTTCATTTTCCAGGTACTTCATTATTTCTTGATGGATATGACTCCTCTAGTTACACTGTCAGTTACATTTCATGAGTTTAATCATTAAAATCCCCTTTTCATGACAGAATAAACACTGTACCTAAATAAAAGTTTATTTATAATTTAGTGGAATATTTATTAAAATGATGGTCAATAATGACTATAGTAATTTAAATGTAATGCAATCAAAGAAGAGCTCTATGGAAAATGGAATAAATATTTTTAAGAACTTGGCTCATGCCTGAAACCCTAGCACTTTGGGAGGCCGAGGTGGGAGGATCACTTAAGGTCAGGAATTTGAGACCAGCCTCAGTAAGAGCAAGGCCCCATCTCTACAAAAAATAGAAAAATTAGTCAGACATGGTCGTGTGTGGCTGTAATACCAGCTACTTGGGAGGCTGAGGCAGAAGGATTGCTGGAGCTCAGGAGTGTGAGGTTGCAGTGAGCTATGATGATGTCACTACACTCTAGGCCCAGACAACAGAGCAAGACTCTGTCTCCAAAAATATATATACATTTTGCAAAACTAAATATTTTATTTCCATGTATAGGAATAAAGTTCGTATGAACATAACTCTCAATTTTCTAAATGTGTGCTTGAAAACTTATTGAAAAGTTCAATTTATGAAAATGGACTTTCTATTTAGAACAATTTTTATCATTTATATTCTTATATGGCAATTAATGTTAGTGTATTAATAAATATTTATAACACTAAGTATTATACAATTGAATGGTGATATTAATTTTTTTTAATTTTAATTTTTGGCATTTTGAAAGCTTTTCTGCCATGGAAATCTTATTCACTGAAATTGCTTTTATAAATTTTTTCTCTTATTACATGAATCAAGATATCAATCAAATACCTTTAGTTTAACATTATAATTCATTGAAACAAAAAAAATTAGATAACTGTACTATATTCAAAGATTGTGTAATTATTTTTTCTATTTGAACAACCACCTATGACTTTGAAGCATGTAGACATTTGGCATAGAACAGATAGAACTTCATGTTGTCTGTTTAGGCCAAACTTATTTATACTTTAAATGTGTTACAGTGTTTCAATAATTCAGCTTTTTAGTAAAAGCTCTTTCATGTATTTAGAGTCACACTTAATATATATGAAAAGCCTGATATAAAAAACTGAATGATTGGTATTTAAAAGACAACCATAGAAGTCATCTCAATGACAACATGTTCGATCAGTATGCATTCTGTTTTCAATCATAATAACCCTATGATGTACAATATGTACATGTATTACTATATACATATCTATTTGCATACTGACATACACTTGCAAGATGTACATGTGTACATTAGTTAGGTTCTAGATACATTTATTGGAATTTACAATATAAAGAGGGCACTTGACATTTTGATATTCAATCTCTGAAAGATAAAACCTGTATAATAAATTCTATTGAATAAAACTGCTATATTAGAAGAATGAACAAAGTGTTGCAGAAAAAGGAGGTAGCAATTAATTCTGTCTCAAGGGATACCATAACTTAAAACACTTGGATCTTGAGAGAAAAATGGCAATCAGCCAAAGCTAGAAGTGCTAATGAGAATGAAGGGCATTTTAGCGAAAGTGAATCTGCATGGCCAAAGGTAAGGCGGCAATGAAAGGGAACGTGTTTTGGAAATGGTGTATAATTTGATCTGCCCAGGGAATAGTCTTAATTGTGGGTCAGAGGAAGGGCAGTAGTACTCTAGAAATACAGATTGGGGCATATTATGAAGGCCTTTAAATACCAAGCCAAAAACTACAAATGTTATTCTCCATACCAGAGGGAGTTCTCATTCATGGTTATCCCGTGACTGTGTTTGGCAAAGGAGATCCTAGCTGACATACAAAGGATGCATTTAAAGGCAAATAAAGAAAGTAGCCAGTAGGAAAATTTAGAAAGTTATCGCGTGTTCTTATAGCAAAAATAAGCAAGATCCTTTAAAATAAAAGCTATATGATTACCATGGGAATAGATGGGATACTACGAAGACATTTTATAAACTGTATCTATGAACTTGTGGAAAAAATATACTCCAGCTATCTAGATTATTATTTTTTTCTCTCGTAGATGCACATTTTCACAAATGCCAATGGTGTTTATATACTTACATATTTACATAGTATGCTTTGAAGTATGTAATTTATTAAATAATTCTGTTATAGCTCATTTAGGCAATGCTTTTTATCACTACAGCTTATTGGGTTGCAAGACTTCTCATAAGGAGTAATTATTCTATTATTCATGTTCCATTTAAATTTTTTGTGCTCCATTTTTCCATAGGCACAAGTAACCATTCGATACATCATTCTGTTGCAAATTGCTATTTGAGTAGTGAGAGGATACAATACTCTCAGTGATGATAAAAATACAAAATGAGGTCCCAGAGTGCTCTTTATAAATAGTGGAATTTGATACGACTCTTAGAGAATGAAATCTATTCAAAAAGCCAGAGAAGGCATAAGGGCATTTCAGGCTAAGAGAATAGTAGCTATATTATTATTAACTGTATATGTTACTGTTAATATATGTAAATTATAACTCTTCCATATATCAGAATTATTAACTTTATAATGTATTTTATATTTGTATTTATTATGACCGCAAATAGTAGCATTAATTGAAATTTTGAAGACTACACTGAAAAGCAAAGAAATACACCAATTTTAAGACTCATATACAATTATAGCTGTT
Organism: Avahi laniger; assembly: GCA_963575035.1. Classification (NCBI taxonomy): domain Eukaryota; kingdom Metazoa; phylum Chordata; class Mammalia; order Primates; family Indriidae; genus Avahi; species Avahi laniger. The sequence goes on from CAUYSK010034671.1 coordinate 26,742, forward strand.
GCTTAATTCTATTGTTCTTCTTTTTGCATAGCTGTGGTTTTACAAAACAAACCAAGTTATATTCAGCTTTTTAACATAGAATTATTAAATAAACCTAAAAATGGCATGATCTATTTCCAGATTCCCTTTCTAGTATTATTCTTCAGTATTTATACTCACATACCAATAACTAGAATTTTTTTGCCATTTTTTAGTGTTCTTCATCAATGATTTCGCTATGCCCCTGTTATTTACTTAAATTACTATACATGTTCTGCAAGATCTGGCTAACATTCTACATTCTAAACACAGCCTTCTGAAATACCAACCAATAGGAAGCAATCTTTGTCTATTCTAAACAACAAAAGCACATTGCAAGTTTTATTATGCTTTTCAAAATCTACTTTCTAAGCCACTCACCACAGGATTTTAGTCTGTTTAATATATTAGATATTCTCAATATTTCCATAGAGTGAAAAATACACATGATCATCAGATTGGCAAACTCTCCACATATAAATTTATGCATACATGCACATACAAAAACATATTTGCATATCACATCGATACCTTAAATATATTGTTTAAGAACAAATTATAAAATATTATAAACTCTTTGTTAAAATTAAAATACTCATCTAAAAATTTTTCATTGAAAAGAATAGATAATATTTTAATTGCTTATTTTTATTTATGAATAACCACACACTACTCTTAGTGACATTGCAAATTTATGCATCACTATTAATATATTAATGATATTAGTTCTACTCAGATAATTTATTAGGGTGGATAATCCTGGAATCATGGCAAAAATTACATTTGGGCATTGTGTTTATTCTTTATTGTTGTTTTTTTCTCTTTATGCTCATGAGAATGAGACTTCATAAACTGGAGATTTATGGAATTTAACATTATATTCTTTTATTCACCCTATTTGAGTTTTGTCAATCCATTACTTGCAGAAAATATTTCATCTATTCCATTCCATTTCAAAATATTCCATTCCATTCCAAAATCATTTGTACTTGAAATGATACATAATAGGTCCTCAATGAATGTAAAATAATAATATTGCATTATTTCTCAAAATATATTCTCATCATTGTGAATTTTCTGAATGTATCATCTTGCTGATCTCATCATAAGTAAAAAATACCTTTTATGATTGCTCTTTCTTCTGATTTACCTATGTGGAGAGTTATTATAAGCAGAAAATAAGAGACAGGTGTATGCGTTGGATTAAATGCACCTTTTAATGTAATATCAAGAGAATTTTGATAGAAAAGAAGTTACAATGTTTATGTAAGGTCTTCTCAAAATGCCTGCCCTCTAGATTTTTTTGGTAATAGTATAAGACCTTTACAGTAAAAAGAAAAAAAAGTGAATAAACGAAGATGAAAACATCTTCTAGCAATATAGAATGTTGCTATGCTCCATAAGAACAGGATGAGTGGAAATTGCCTGTTTATAACCTTTTCACATTACAAGGAATAATTCTGGATTGAGGCTAAAAATGATAATGTAAAAACTTTCCAGAAAAATAGATGCTGTAGGAATTTTATAGCTAAAGGTGCAACATAAATCTTGGAGGATCCATTGTGATCCAAAGCAGTTATTGCCAGATAGTATTATTAGTGCATGTCTTAAAATAAAACTGAACTAGTGCAGAATACTTTGAAATGACTTTGGAAAAGAAAAGTTTTCTAACATGAATTGGAATAAGCATTCTAATACAGTAGGGTTCTTTATTATTATGACTTGTAATCCACATAGCACATTTGAAAGTAATTAGCTTTGTAAATATATTTTTAATTATTGATTTTATTATCCAAGTGACATGTAATAATCACTAATGAAAGTCCAAGATTACAGGAAAAAACAGCGAGTAAACCGAAAGCATCTTCACTAAGTGTTACTTACATCTATAAGTATGATCAATAATTATTTAGTAAATAATGAAGTTAAGCTTTTTAGATTTCTACAATCAGGTGTATACTTTATTTCTCCATTTGAATATCTAATATTTATCTTGTAATTAAAATTCCCAAAAAATAACTCTTGATTCTCACACCGACTTCCTTGTCCCATGTCAGGAAATGGTACAATCCTCTTCTCATCTATAAGCTTACGCCAAAAAACAAAACAACAACAAAAACCCACCCCAAACAAAGTCACTCTTCATTACTTTCTTTATCTCTCTCAATCAGTTGTATCAGTTTTATGTAAAAATATACCCCAAAGCCCTTCACACTCTCTATGTCCATCAACACCACTCTTGGAAAATCACCATACTTTTTGTCCTGAACCACTTTAATAGCCTCCAAGACTGATCGCTTACTTGTCCTATTTACCTAAGTCTTGTCCTCTGTACTCTTTAGATTGCAAACAGTATGATTTAATAATGACTAAATAATAAATTAATTAGGTCATTGACTCCACTGCTTAAAAATATCTGTGGCTTCCCCTTAGCCTTAGAATGAAATTTCTTCTGATCTCAGTTTATAAGATCCTACATAAAGTGTCTTCTGAATTTCTCTCCAGTCTCCTCTCCTAATCTTCTCCTTATATCTCTTTCCATTCTCCAGCCATACTGGCTTTCTTTCCCACCTTATCTAAGGTGGATACTTTCCAAGACCCCCAGTGAATTCCTGAAATCATAGATAGTACTGAACCCTATAATATATACATATTCCTATACATATATATCTATGATAAAGTTTAATTTATAAATTAGGTACGGTCAAAGATTAAAAAACAAGGAACCACTTTATGGCTTCTCTTTGGCATATTTGAATTGCCAGCATGAGTACTATTGCACTTTGGGACCATTGTATGTGGCATTGGTGTTACTTGAACACAAGCACTGTGATACTGCAACAGTAGATATGATAACTGAGAAGGCTACTAAGTGCCTAATAGATGGGTAGGGTAGATTACATGGATATGCTGGACAAAAGGATTTATGTCCCAGGTGGTGACATTTCATCATGCTTCTCAGAATGGTATACAGTTTCAAGCTTATGAATTGTTTATTTATGGAATTTTCCTTTTAATAATTTTGGACCAGAGTTGACCATGGGTAATCAAAACCATGCAAAGCAAAACATTGACTATGCGAGAATGGCTGTATTATTTAAAGTCAAAATGCTTTTTCCACTTCAATATTGTTACACGAGTTTCTGCCTCTGAGTGGAATGTTCTCCCCCTGAAACATTCGCATGGTTGACTAGCTCATGTTATTTGGGTCTTATTGAACAATTCACTCTTGAACAGCCTTCACTGACCAAACACTCTCAGTCAGGCCATGAACACTCTCTGTCATCCTCAATTTATTTTATTTACTGCATTTAACAATCAGACACTTCCATATTCATTTATTTATTTGTCTAATTATTATCCAACACCCCACCACACATGAATGCCGCAAAGCAGATAATATGTCTTGTTTCACACTTTAATGAATTCTAATAATCCAGAAGGGAGTTAAAAAATGAATATTATTACAAAAAATAAGTTAAAATTTCTCATGGTAGTATAGAGGATGGAAAGAGAATTGCTAAAAATTTCTGTAACAAAAATAATTTCCTTTTGAAAGCTGGTGTCATAGTCTGACTTTTTTTTTTTTATGCTTGATTGTTGACAGCTTTCAAGTGTCACCTCTACCTCATCCCCTCCTGACCCACATGTGGACAAGCTGATAAAGGCTGTCAGTCCCCCCCTCGGCACCGTGGGATGTCAAACCAGGCAAGCCCCTGCCTTCTTGGGAACTTTGACCTAGTCCCCAATCACATTAAAGGCCACAATCACTTGCATCTTCATTCTCAAAAGTCACTCAAGCCAATTCCAGACCACGTTAGGAACAACTCTGCTTTTCTCAGAAAGTCCCACTATTTGAGTAATACATTTTTTCATATCCTCTTGTTGTGTGTCTGGGTCATTAGCATTGATATCTGACCTATTAATTGGACGTGGGTTTATACCATCTTCCCATGGTGATCACAAGAGCTCGTCTTCTCTTATTGAGAATCCTAACATAAAACCCCATCAAAATCATATATCACTATAAGATATTTTGTTTATATTTTATGTAAAAATAAAGGGTAATGTGGATATTTAAAAATTGTCTTTAACCTAATATATTCATAAGTTTAGATAATGATTTCTTATCGAAAATTTTTCAGTTTAGTTTTTCACTTAAATTTGGAGGCTCTTAGATTAATATCAAATCTGTGCTAGTTAATATTGTCTTTGTAATATTAATGTGAAGTTATCAAGATGCGTATTGCATTTATGGAATTAGAATCATGGATCTCTAATTATATAGTATATTTACTTGGCTGTTAAAATTAAAATCTTATAATGAAATGAATTAGTACTCATTATTAGACTGTGCAATCTAAACATTTGCTAAGAAAGTACCAGATAATTAGTTCTTACAAACCAAAGTGTGGTTACAAAGATGTCATGTGAAAATAATATTTAAGAATTTATTATGAGAAGAAGAAAAGGTTGTCAAGATGTGATTTAAAAATTCTAAGTAATCACTCTGCTGTGATTGTACCTGATTATTATGAATTTTATTACAATAATTTCAACTCAATAATACAGCCATAAAATCAGGAAATAGTCACTTCTGTTTATCTATGGTGACTAAAAGACTTCAGAGTATATTTGCAAGGACTAGCACACCGGTTAGACTTTTAAATTACTGGCATTAGTTCAAATTGTGTTGATTAGCATTTACTACTGTAGTTGATAAAACAGCAGCATATTTTTTAATCCATATGTTGAGGTAACAGAAAGAAAGAATTATTGCTGAGTCTTAGTTTCCATTTCTCTAGAAGACAAGAAACTCCTAAGAGGGAAGAGGAATGTACCTAACACATTTGCATGTCCGTTACTGAGAAAGTTGTGGGAAGAATGACTTTCTTTCAATGTGGAAAATAATTAGTTTCTGTTAAATTGTTCAATAATTTAACCAGGATCAAGGCCAACATTGTTGATCTGTGTCCTATAATCTCAGTCCTGACTCCATATATATTTTATATTGTATATTGCATGTACTAAACTATTCTCTTTATTCGGAATCATCTTTGTCTCATTAAAATATTTTTATTTTTAAAACTGTATTGAATTCATTCAGCCATTCATTTAGCAGACATGTACTGAGTGGCAAATATGCATCAGGCGCTAGGCAATGCTCTGAAGATACAAAGTTAGCAAAACCAAAATAGATCATACTCTTAAAATTATTACATTATATTGAGAGCGGTATATGCAGAATTAATCAAATAATCCCCTCAAATATATACCATTAAGATTGGAGGAGGTAATTGTAGTTAATGTTGTATAACTAAAAGCATTTTACAATTTGGATGGAATTGATTACTTTTTTTATTTCAGAGTATTATGATGGTGCAAACATTATGGTTATGCTTTATGTCTTTGCCTCACCCACACGAGGGTTAAAGGCATGCCCTTCCTCCCTACAAGGCTCCCCGTGTCCTTTAATTGTGGATTTACCCCCCCAAAATCCCCCTAATCCCTGGAGAGTATTTCTGCCATGTGATCACCCTAGTGTTGATCAGTTAGTACCAATTTGATGGCGAGGACAAGTGGAGCCCATTCTTCCAATCTTGTGGTGCCTCACTTTGGATAATGGGCTTAAGTTTAATCCAGGAAAGTATAAGAGGTTCTAGATCACTGTCGTTTCTTATGATTGAGTAATATTCCATTGTATACATGTACCAAATTTTAATAATCCACTCATGGATTGACAGGCACTGGGGTTGTTTCCACATCCTTGCAATAGTGAATTGTGCTGCCATAAACATTCGGGTGCAGATGTCTTTATCATAGAATGTTTTGTGCTCTTTTGGGTAGATGCCTAATAGTGCTATTGCTGGATCGAATGGTATTTCTATTTT
>CAUYSK010034674.1:0-31820 GCA_963575035.1 Avahi laniger
GGTGGCGCATGCCTGTAGTCCCAGCTACTCGGGAGGCTGAGGCAGGAGGATCGCTTGAGCCCAGGAGTTTGAGGTTGCTGTGAGCTAGGCTGACGCCAGGGCACTCTAGCCCGGGCAACACAGTGACACTCTGTCTCAAAAAAAAAAAAAATGTATTACTGACTAGACTTTATCAGTATACTCTAAATACCTTAAAAGGGAAGATGTTAGGTTTAAGTGTGACAAACGTAATAACCTGTAATCATGAAAAGTAATGTCTTTTGTGAGGAAAGGTAGATGACAGGAAATTTTGATGGCAATAAATTATCGAAAAGGAATGTTAAAAATATCAATATGGAAGAGGAAGTGCTGTGGCCAATAGACATGAAAAGATGTTCTTGTATTTCTCATTAATCTGGGAAATACAAAAAAAGACCACAATGAGATACTGTTTTTCCTGCAGTAAATGACAAAATTAAGAAGTCTGGTAATACCAAATTAATGGAAAGTATGTGTATCAGTGGGAATTCTTACACACTACAGGTGTGAGTGTAAATTGATATAACCACTTGGAAAAGCAATTTGGCACAATCTTGTAAAGGTAAACATTTATACACCTTATGACCCAGAAATTTCACTTCTAAATGTGTACATTTGGGAAACTGTTGCATATGTGTACCAGGAAACTATAAAAGAATATTCACAGCAGTGCTGATAATGATAGCAAAAAACCGGAAGCACCCCAAATGTGCTTCTATAGGAAAATGGATAACTACATTTTAGTATAATCACATGAACAAGCAGAGCAAATGAATGAACACACATAATAACATGGATATAACCTGGAAATATAATGCTGACTTTTAAAAAGCCAAGTTACAGATGGCATTTTTATAAAGCTCAAGTACAAAAACAACTAGAAAAAAAATTGTTTAGGCAAAAAAAATATTTTTTTAAATTTTAAGGTAAGATAATGATAAGCACAAAATCTAGGATGTGGGTTGGTGGGGGAGGATGGTGGTCAGGGAGATGGGATTAGGAAGGAGAACAAAGGCAAATATAAGTTATTGGCAAAGATCCAATTCTCGGGTAAGATGGAGAGTTCACAGGTATGCATCAAATTATTATGCTTTATTACTTACAATATGTTACATATATTTTGGTAGTATATTTACTTATGTATATATTTAAAGACAAGGGAAAAGATCCATTCACTTATGCAAAAGAGAAATTTTCTGTAAAGAGAATTAAATTGGGTACGGTTTGTCTTAAGAACTCACTAAGAATTCCAATGCATGACCCTCCATCTCAAAGGCTACTCAGAGCTGCCAGACAGACCTACTACCCTTCCCATGTCAGTTTACTTTCTCATTGTCCTAGATCTAATCAAAGGATCAGTCTTCCTCTTGTGCCCTAAGTCCCAACCCCTTTTGCCTCCTAGCTGCCTCCACTTCAGTATTGAAAAGTGGCAGCACCATCACCTGGTTGCATTCTCGTTTGAGTCATTGGTAAGACTGGTTTTGGATCTGTCTCCAAAATATATTCCACATCTAACCATTTAACCATTCTTGCCACTTCCACCACTACAGCCTTGGTCTGAGACACCATCATCTCTCTTGGGCCACTTGTTAGCCTTCTAAGCAGTCTCCCTCCTTATCCTACTTTTAGTCTTGCTTCCATACAGCAGTCAGAATCATTATATCACTCCCTGTTTAATATGTTTCAATGATCTCTCATCCCATACCCACTCCTTGGGAACTGGGATTGTATCTCTCATTCACCACTGTGGCCCCAGGACCAAGAACAGTACCTGGCACAAAGTTGACACTAAAACATGTTGACAGACTGACTGAATTCAAACTCTCTTTACTTTGATTATTTTATTCACCAAACAACCTTATGATAATTTTTTTTTTTTTTTTGAGACAGAGTCTCACTCTTTCCCTGGCTAGAGTGCCATGGTATCAGCCTAGCTCACAGCAACCTCAAACTCCTGGGCTCAAGCAATCCTTCCTCAGCCTCCTGAGTAGCTGGGACTACAGGCATGTGCCACCATGCCCAGCTAATTTTTTCTATATATTTTTAGTTGTCCAGCTAATTTCTTTCTATTTTTAGTAGAGACTGGGTCTCGCCCTTGCTCAGGCTGGTCTTGAACTCTTGACCTCAAGCGATCTTCCCACCTTGGCCTCCCAGAGTCCTAGGATTACAGGCATGAGCCACTGCATCGGCCAATGTTGTTTCCCAAGGCAGCCTTTCTCTGACAACAGCAGAGGTCAGTAAACTAAGTAAACTAAGGCCATGGGCCTATTTAGTACTGTGAACTATGAATGTTTTTTACATTTTTAAAGCACCGTAAATAACAAAATAGAACAAACCAACCAAAACCAAAAAAAAAAAGGAAGAAGGAAAAGAAAAATATGCAATAGAGACTACATGTAGTCCTCATATATTTACTATCTTGTCCTTTACAGAAAAAAGTTTACTGACTCCGGATTATATTGAGTTGTAGCATCCATTTAACTGTTCTGTTATTAGTGAATTGACATCCTGGTTTATGAATCAGTCTATTGTAAAATCTTATACCCCTGTATCTGATCACCTCATGTGACACAGGGAAGCTGAGGCTGAAATAGTTAGTGGGTCTTTTTCTGCTTCCTCTTACTGTATAGTATCTGAATGAGTATTATTACAGTTTAGAGGAGGAAGCATTCACTTCCTAAGGGGTGAACTGAGAAGCCTTCATAAAAAAACGTGGCACTTGAACTTGACCTTGTCAGTGGAAGTCAGTGGGCAAAAATGGATGGAGTGAATGATAGTTCCCTGGCAGAAAGATTGGCATGTTGCCTGGGATAAGTCATTTAACTTTGTTGGGCTTCACTTTGTGATTCTGTAGATTAAGGAAATAAATTAGATGACTCCCAAGGGTCTCTTCGAATTCTGTGCCTTAATCTTGAGTATCAGACCAAGATTTCTGGATTTTTTTTTATATTAGAGGCAAAGGACATGGTGGAAGTATTGTTTTAGAAAAGCTAACTTAGTGTTACTATACAGGATAGATAGATTCAAGCAGAGCTTCCCACCTAGCACAGGTATGCCAAGATAGTGACCCTGTGAGTGTTTGGGGCAAGCAGAGCCTCATGTTAAGGGTAGCCTCATTTCTTCACTCTAGTATCGTACAAATATTATCACTTTCTATGGATGCCTTTATGTGAAAAGTTTGGCAAAGACTGAATTAGTCACAAGGAGAAAAAGTTTGAAGGCTGTTTTGTGAATACTCACCATGAAAAGAACTTTCTTAGTCCATAAACCCAGTTTATAAATGTACTTCAGGGAGTCTATGAGCCGTGATAATGTATTCAAACTTTTGCATCATGTAGACAATAATGCTAGTAACAATAGCAGCAATCTCATGTTCTAGGTACCTCTCTAAGTACTTTATATCTTAATTCATCTAGGTATAACTCCATGAGGTACTGTGCTGGGACTAGGGTGAGGAAAGCACAGGCCTAGGGCTCCACGTTTAAGGAGACACTCATTCTCAGGTTGGCACTGGCACAAACCTAAGAGTGCCTCCTTAAATGTGTCCAAAGAACTGGCTCGCCTCACCCTATTCCTGGCCCTGGTCCATTTTACTGAAGGCCACAGCTCCAATTCAGCATCTCTCTCATCATAATTCTTTCTTCTGAGTCTAACTACGTATTGCCTTTGCCCCTTCAGACTTGCAGGTGGTAACTGCTCCCCACCATTACTAGCCCAGGGGTTCTACACCATCCCTCATTCCCCTAACTACCTCATGTTCATAAATATTCCCTTTACTAAATGACTTTTAGTTTTCCAGCTGAAAAGGGTCATTTTTTTTTCCTGCTAGGATACCAAGGGGTACAGTTACTGTCTTACTTTGGGGTTTTCCTCAAAGCAGAGCCTGTAACAGGGATGTGGGTGCAAGTAATGTACTTGGGAGGTGATCCCAGGAGGCAAAAATAAAGGCATGGAGAATGAGACAGGAGTAGAAGGATGAATATTGATCTGGGCAATAACTGGTTCTTTATCCTGTTGGAGACGCTCTAAAAAATAATGTAGGATGTGCCTCATGAAGGACAGGAGACTAGGGCATTTATCCACCGACTACCATCCACCATTGGGCGGGGGCTGTTCCCATTGATATGAATATGCAGATATCCTCAGCTGTGTTGCCTTTGGAGAAACTCCTGAGGCAGAATAGTAGGGCAGCACACCTCAGCATGCTTGAGGTGGGATGATGGCAGCATACCCAGAACTTTCCTGGAGGAAAGCTGGGCCAATTTCGAAGTGGGCTAGGGGGCACAAAAAGCATCTGCACCAGGCTTATACTGTTTGTCCTTCCATTTTATAGATGGTGAAACTAAGGCACAGAGATTTAAGTAACTTGCTGAAGTTACTATTAAATGATTTCCCATCTGCCCCATGACCCACACCCACTAACAACAGTATAGAAAAAAAGGAAGAACTAAAGTGGGAAACATTACCATCAATTTGTGGTAATTGTGTGGAAATAAGATGGTGAGGAAAACAGAGGTCAAGGAAACCTAAAGATTCAACATCTTTGTTGAACATGGTGTCATTGATGAGACTAGTAAAACAAGGAAGGAACAGTTTTGGGGGCAACATGATGAGTTAGATCTTAAACCAGGAGAAAATGGACAATTACCAAGTCCGTAAGTAAATAATTTTGATGATAAAAGTGCTATAAAGGAAATAAACTGCAATTGTGACCTAGCTGGGGGAGAGTCAGTAGAGGACTGTGGCAGGAGATGAGGATGGAGAGGGAGACAGGGACCATACTTGGAAGAGCTTCTCGGCCATGGTAGGGATTTCAAGTGGGGATACCATTGGGGGATATTTAGACTGTGAGCTATGCTTACATTTTTAAAGCTGGCTGATATGTAGGAATAGTAGAAGCAGGAAGACTGAATTGGGGCTGTTGGAGTCATCCAACTAAGACAGCAGTGGTTTGGAATTTGACAGTAGAAATGGAAATGAAGAGAAACGGGACTGGTTGAGACTACTTGGGGAAAAAGTATAAAAAAGAGAAAAGGGTTCTGGGCCTCCACTATTTAGATGTCAGGTATAAGAGGAGAGGCCCAAGAGTCCAGGAGAAAATAGCCACAGCGGGAAGACCAGAGCCAGGAAAATGTTCTGTCATTGAAGCAAAAAAGAGAGTGGTCCCTAGGCAAGGGTGCGTTGCCGAGAGTCAATGGAGAGGGGATAATCACAGGAGTCAGGCTCTTGTGGAGGGGAAACTGGTGGAGATTCAGACCCATGTGGAGGAGTTGCCATATGGTAGGAGCAAGGTCACTTCATTGTAACAAGATTCCTGAGATGGCAGAATGATGAAACTGTTCCTGTCTTGTAACTTATGAATTCTGAGACCCAATAATGATTTAGGACAGTGGTTCCTAGTTATGGCTGCTTGGTAGAATTTTCTGGAAAGATTTATATGTGTATATAAAGATTTACATACATTTGTATGTATGTAAATGTTTTATATATATGTTTATACATATATATTTGGTCCTTTAAAAATCCTCCTGTCCTTTTTTTTATATTGCCCTCTTCTTTCATTATGACTTTAAAGTGATATTGTTGATACCCTGCTCCACTTTCCCTTGACCCATGTCTGAGCTTCCCTGCAGCCATGGTAGACCATTTCTGTCGTGCTGATAGCTTCCCTCCCTGAGCACCCCACAAAGATGATGTTTATGTCATCTTAGGATCTGCCTTCATTTCTTCTTCACCAATAACTAGGACTAGATCTCAGCATAGACAGAGTGTAAAGTATGGTATCTACTATAGGAGAAAATTACTCATTCACAAGATAAGCTACAGGTTAATATGTGTCTGTAAGAACCAAGAATTTTTTCAGGTAATGGATCTTGAGGGTATTGGAGCAGCAATATGTAAAGCTGGATAGAAGTTATTGATATGAGGACATTTTCCAATGGTTAATGATTTAATGTCCTAGCAAGTCCTAACACACTGTGGGGTTGGTATTAATAACCGGAAGTTTGGGCACAATTGTGATATATATGAGATGGAGACATAAGAATTGCCTTGGAAGAATCCTTAAGGAACAGGTCAGGAAGCTTAGAGCAGTGAGCTTCTTAGAATGAATTTATTTTGTAAGACCAGAGAACGTATCAGCTGACTGTGTTCCATGGGAGGGCCAGAGGACAATCCTTTCACTAAAGCAATAAGATGCAGTAGTGATTGTGTGTTGACTTAGTTGAGCGACTGAATGATGACTGTCCTTTGCAGGCTAGAAATGACAATAGGAGATACCCTCGCGTGTAATAGAATCCCAGAATAGCAAAGGCAGTTGACAGCACTTAACCATTAGAAGCAAAGTGGATGTAATTACCAGTCAGGGATCCTTGAAATGCAGGATATCTGTGGTGTTTCACAGACTATGATATTCCTAGGTACAAGATATATAGGAAACTAATGAGGGTATTGATTGAATTGTATAATGACAACAAAGACAATAAACTCAAGAGCTTCCCAAGTGAATGAAAATATAGCTCAAGAGCTGGTGAGCAGAAAGCATGTCAACTGCCAAAATGGAAAAGCATGATATCTGGATCTATTTTCAGATATGAGCCAGTTCAGAAATCCAGAGCCGATCAATTAAAAAAATCTGGATCCCTTTGAGAAAGATCCACTGTAGTACCCCAATTATATACAATATTTTCCCCAAAGGAATCTATGGCCATGTTTTCAGAGTAACCATACACTGGGGAAATGGGGAATACCTAGCTCTTTCAAGGGCTTTTGGGTACAGGTTAACTACATTGATATGGGAGAATCTAAACTGCACCATAAGCCCCCCACCCCCACCCTGCGTTAGAACAGGGCATGCAGGAAGCAGGTGATAGAGTCCTTTCTCTAAACTATTTCACAGTGGCTCTAATGGGTCCATAAACTTATGGTCATTCCCCAGTTACTGTGTGCATAGTTGAGATGTATATACTTACCAGCTGGTAGAACCATCATATTGGTCCTCTGACTTATGAAGTATCAACCATTAGGGTAGGAAGGGCCAAGTGAAAGCCCCTGAAACTGCATCCCTCTATCCACTCCTTGGCAAAAATAGTAAATCAGAAGCAATACCTCATTCCAGTGGAATTGCAGAAATTTTGCCAACTTAAAAGACTTAATGGTGTCTAAGGAGTTCATTATACCAATGTGTTCCCTTCAAAGCCAGATGGACCATGGCAAATGACGGTGGACTACTGTAAAATTAATCAAACGGTATCCCTAATCATAGAAGCTGTATCAGGTATTACATCTTTGGTTGAACCAATTAACACAGCCCCTAGCACTTGATACGTGACTTTGATCTGGCAAATGTGTTTAGTCAATCTCTATGAGGAAAGAAGATCAAAAGCAATTTGCATTCACTTGGGAAGATTGAGTTCATGTTAACTCAAGGCTGTGAATAGTTTTCTATGAAAATTCTCAGGACTGGTTAACTTTCCTGCTCTCTGTCATAATATAGTTCAAAAGGACTTTGAGAGGTCCACTATGTTGATTATGTTCTTAGGAGTCTGGTGATCTGAGGCATGGCTGGGTATCCCCTTCGAAGTAAAGGAAAAATGTTTTTGTATCTTTCATCTTCCACTGAGAAAGCAAAACAGTATTTGGTGCTCTTCTTTGGATTTTGCAGGTAGTGAATTCCACAGTTGGAAATACTGCTCTAACTAATTTATCAGGTTACTCAAAACACTGCCATTTTTGAGTAGGGTCAAGAGAAGAGAGGGCTTGATAGCAAGTCCAGGTTATGACCCAAGCTTCCCTGCCACTTAGGCCATAATGACATGGCAGATTCAAAGGTGCTAAGTAATAGATAATGATGCTATGTGGAAACTCTGGCACGTCCTGAAAGAGAATCACAGTGCAAGCTCCTAGGGTTTTTGAGGAAGGCCATGCCTTCTGTAGCCAAACTATTTGAAAAGCAGCTATGGGCATGAGACTGAGCCCTAGAAGAAACAGAGCAGTTGACTATGGAACATCAAATGATTACGTGACTAGAGCAGCCCTGAAGGACCTGGATATTGTCAGGTTGGGTGCTCACAGCAACAATAGAAATGGTATACATGGGAGTACATCTTCCAAATCCAGAAGTCACAAGTAAATTATGTTAACATGTGGCCCAGATCTCCTTGTCTTTTTATATTCTTCAGCTTACACCTATGTCCTCATGGGTTGTTCCCTATGAACAGATGATGATATTGGAGGAAAATACACAAGACTGGTTCAAGCTTGGTATGTGTTAGAACTGAAATTGGATTGCTACCGCACTGTGGTCCCACTCAAGGAGGGGACCTCAAGGACAGCGGTGACCAGAATTCTCCTAATGGGGAAGCTTCAATACATGCATTTATTCATCTCTGTTGAATGGAGAGAGTAGTCTAAGTGTAAAATATAGGATCTTGAGCAATGATGAATGATATGGTTGATTGGGTGAAGGGCCTGGAAGATAGAATATTTGAAGTTCAATATCAAAGAGATCTGGGGAAAAGGCATGTGGAGGGACCTAAAGGAGTGGGCACAAAGTGTGTGGATCTTTGCGTCCCATGTGTATACCCACTAGAGAGTGTCCACCACAGATGAGGCACGGAGCAACCAGGTGGACAATGTAGCAGATTGTATTTGCCAAAAATGGCCACCAATATCTCCCATCCTGCATACTCTTCTTACAATATGACCTTAACAGTCCTCCTATTGAGTGGTGGGGTCTGTGTTCCCTTTCCTTGAACCTGGGCAGATCTTTATCATCTCAACCATAGAACGTGGTAGAGATGGTGTTCTGTAACTTCTGAGGCTAGATCTTTACAATTCTATGCATTTCTACTTTGCTCCCTTGGTGTGCTCACTTAGAACCCAGGCATAACTCTGTGACAAAGCCCAAAATAGCCCACACAGAGAAACCACATGGAAAGAATGTAAAGTAGGTATTCCGGTTCACAGCCCAGCTGAGGACCCTGCTGACAGGCAGCATTCAGAGCCAGACCTGTACATAAGGATGCCTGCAGATGATTCCAGGCACCAGATGTTGATTGGCCCCAAGCTGTGGTCCCAGGCATCATGGAACAGGGGCAAGCCATTCCCACTATGTCCTCTTTGAATTCCTGATCTACAAAATTCATGTAAGAAAAAACTTACAGAAACCTGGTTGTTGAACTGCTATTTATTTGATGGCCACAAGAGGGAGATCTTGATCCTTGGGGACTTGCAAGTTGCTGAAACCATGTTCATTTCCCTTCATTGTTCCCTGCCTAGAATGGCAGTGAATTTTTCCACAGGGCTCCAGAGGTCAAATGGCTGAATTAAAACTTATTTTTGTTTATCTTATATCTTGAGAATGTATGGCCCCTTTTAAAATCCCCTCATTTACAGGGAGAAAAACCTGAACATTAACTTCACCTTTGGAACCAGAAAATTGGCATGGAGATTGCATATTTGGGCTTGAAGGAAAAAGGAAACCCAATCATTTTAATTTGTACTTTGGAGTCACTGGGCGAAGGTGGAGCATCTGCCTCCAGCAGCCAGGTCTTAAGGTCCCTAGAAGGTAACTTGATATGTAATTTTGATCTGGCAAATGTGTTCAATCAATCTCTATGAGGAAAGAAGATCAAAGAAACTGCCACAGCAAGTGACAGTCCCCATAGTGTTCTGCAGAAGCTTTTCGGAGAGAAGCTGGGACTTGTGGTTTCTGGACCACCATGTGGTGCCGCTTAGACTCCTCACCCATTTGGTGAACACTGTGGTGAACTTGGAGGTAAGGGAAGCTGCTGCTGAAAGTCATTTCCAATGACCTCCTATGGGCTATTCCTATGAAGTAGTTTTCCCTTTAGTTTTTTGTTAATTTTTAAAATTATTTTTTAAATTATGGTAAAATGTACATAATATAAAATTTATCATCTTAACTATTTTTAAGTGCATTAAATAAATTTTAGTTCTGTGCATTCACCTTGTTGTACAGCCATCACCACCATCCTTCTTCAGAATTCTTTTCATCTTGTAAAACTGAACCTTTATATACCTGTTAGACAGAAGCTCCCCATTCTCCAATCCTTTCATCCCCTAACAACTGCTATTCTACTTTCTGTCTCTGAGTTTGACTGCTCTAGGTACCTTATGTAAGTTCAATATTTGTCCTTTTGTGAATGGCTTATTTCATTTAGCATAATGTCCTAAAGTTCATCACGTTACATTAATAGCATGTGTCAACATTTTCTTCCTATTTAAGGCTGAATAATATTCCATTGTATTATATGCCACATTTTGTCTGTGTTCATCCATTGATGAACACTTGGGTTACTTCCACCTTTCTTTTAGATATTGTGAATAATGCTGCTATAAACATGAAGGTACAAATATCTGTTTGAGTCCTTGCTTTCAATTCTTTTGGGTATATACCTAGGAGTGGAAAAGCTGGATGATATGGTAATTCTATTTTTAATTTTTGGGGGAACCACCATACTGTTTTTCATAGTGGTCCAATTTTACATTCTCACCAGTTGTGTACAGGTTTCGAATTTCTCCACGCCCTTGTCAACATTTATTTTCTGTTTTTTATTTGTTTTAGTAATAGTCATGCTAATGAGTGTGAGGTAGGTCCCTTTAGTTTTTAAAGCTAGCTGCCTTCATGTCTCCTAAGGGGTGAGATTGTCACATTGTCACCATGAAACATCTGTCAATATAATCTTCTTGTAGCTGGCTATTTCTATTATCTCTGTGAGGATACTAACCGAGAAACAACTGAGAGCTATGTTGTTTGCTTCCTTAGAACTTTTATCTCCTTCCTTGAGGCAATATGGTGTAATAGCTGAGAGTGTGGACTATGAAACAAGATACCTGGATTAAATTCCTGGCATTGCCATTTATTAAATCTTGGACGAATTACTATGCCTCAGTTTATTTAGCTATAAAATGGAGCAAATAATAGAGTTATTATGAGGAGTAAGTAACTAAGTTAATACATAAAAACACTTAAAGTAGTTTCTGGCACATGATTGGTACTCAGTAAATGGTAGCAATTGTTACTCCTCCATACCACAGCCTACTACTTTACCCTTCTAACTATTACAGAAAATAGTTACTGTTAGTATTTACTATTTTACAGCTGCAAAAACTGAAGTTTAGAGAGATTAAGTAATTGGCTAAAGGTGTCACAGCTGGTAAATAGAGGAGCTGAGATTTGTTCTCTGGCAATTTGACCCCAGAACATTCTCGTAGCCTTTTTTACATCAGTGACTCTTGTCTGACAGAATAAATGACAAGGACAGCATCATCTTGGGTAAGGAAAGACAACTATTATTAGTAGCAGGCAAGTGGAGAATTGTAAACGTTCCATCAACTTTTCCCATTGTGTCTCTCATGCAATGAATGAAGAGCCGATGTGAAAATTGCTGCCAGCCACTCACTCGTCAGATGAGAACTGACTTGGGTGTGCTCATTACAAAATTAAGTTTTAAGTCTTGGAGGTTTTAACAAGGCATGTGAAATATAGATCTCCAAAAGATTTATAAACTTTAATTTAGAAGTGTTTTCGAGTCTAATAAAAATCTATTTTTACTTCCAGTAAGATAGCAAAGAAAAAGTCTCTGGAAAGTTCTGGTTGACTCAAAGGAAAAGTTGATTAGATGGTCCTTTGTTTCAGTAACACACAAGAGAAGCTTCTGAATAACTTGTTAAACTGGGATGATGCGCCACCCTTTAACAGTATAAATTCTGTTATACTTATCACCATGAATTAGCAAAAAAAAATTTATTCTAATAATAAGGCTCATTAACAGCTATTTTGACATAAAGTATAACTTGTTTGAGAATAAAATTTATCCTGACATGAGTACTGGTTTTGAAAATGAAAGAAAACATCAAAACTTCTGTGCAACTCTCTGTTAAAAGAACGGTAACTCTAAGGCTCTTCTGTAGATATTTTTGTTATTGAGGCTAGGATAGGGAATGAGCATGATCATTTGCATTTTAATAGTCACAAGGATCATTAAGAAGAAAAACTTCCAAACTGTAGTAAGACATGATTGGTTTCCACTCCTTGTTGGCTCTGTATGTTTGGAATTCATTGTTATTCCATATGGATTGGGATGATGTTTACCTTTGCTGTATCTTTGATGAAATGATTTGTTAAACTAACTTCCTGCAAGTAAGTAAAGGAGGATGATTTTTAATGATTTTTTTTGTCTGCAAATGGTGCTACTAATTTCAAGTCAGCCTTTTTTCTCCCTCTTATTACAAGAGGCCATGAGGCTCTCCGGGCTCATGGCTCTACCCTTCATCTTCTTACATCTGGAGCATAGGCATCTCCCACTGCTATGGACTGAATTGTGTCCCCCAAAATGCATATGTTGAAGCCCTAGCCCCCAAGACCTCAAAGTGTTACTGTATTTGGAAATAGGGCCTTTAAAAACATCATTAAGCTAAAATGAGATCACAGGGCTGGGCCCTAATCCAATATGACTGGTGTCCTTATAAAAAGAGGGGATTAGGATACAGTGGAAGGAACACCATCTGTGAAGACACGGGGAACTGACGGCTATCTATGAGCCAAGGAGAGAGGCCCGGGAAGAAATCAACCCTGCTTATACCTTGATTTTGGACTTCCAGCCTCCAGGACTGTGAGAAAATAAATTTCTGTTACTTAAACCCACCAGTCTGTGGCACTTTGTTATGACAGCCCTAGCAAACTAATAACAAGTTTATAAGTAAATTGGGTGTCTTCCCCTGTCCCCTATGTGGAGTGGGCTCCATTTGTCAGTGGCACCATCCCTGTCTTCCAGGCTTATCAGTGGGAGGAAACTGCTTTGGGGTCAAGCTTCCTTCTCGCTTAAAAGGCCCTCTAGTATCATCCTCAAGCTCAGTTCAGTCTTTAAGCTATCTCTTCAGTTTTTCCATTCTTCTTCATTCCAGTTGCTCGTCTCTGAACTAGCTCCGTTGACTTCCAGTCCTTAAACCCCGACACCTGAAGCCATCTGCCTCTCCTCACGTGAGAGGCCTGTTTAGGGCTCTTCATTATCACCCAACATTTTATTTCTGAATAAAAGCTGATCTGGTCTCCTAATTGGTTTTACTACTTGTATCTTCCCTTCTCCAGTGTCAACGTCATAGAATCATCAAAATAATTTTTCTAAAATGCTTATTTTTATACCATTTTCCCATTTAAGGACCTACAGTATATTCCTATTGCATATTAGATAAAACAGAAATGTCTCTTCCCTGTATGTAAAGCACTGCATGACTTGACCCTCCTTTAGTTATTACATTAGGATTTTATTTTCACTAGTCCTTGGATAGATGCTCTGATCTAGTCAGGCCATTTCCCTGATCTCAGTTTCCTTCCCTTCCCTGTCCCCTACTCTGTCCTCCAGGACACTTAAACACCCAATTTCCTTAGAGGAGGAGAGGCTGTTTCTCTTGGGATAACTTCATGCTCCCTCCATCCAAATTCTCTTTTTTTTTTTAAATACTTATTTATTGCTGATGCATTGGTTTTAAGAATTTTACATTTCTTTAAAAATCACATTCTTCAAAAAAACTATCTGAAATTAAGTTTCATCCCACCCTGAGCTTCTACATAAACTTGGAATGCCAGAGCTGGAAGGGAGTTTCCAGCCATTCAATCTAAACCTCACATCCAGTTTATGACTCCACATGACAACATCCTTGAGAGATTCATTCTTCCCTCAACTCTGGTATCAGACCAATAGTCTGTGATGGGCTGTGTATTCAAGGATGAAATAATGAGGTTCCTGCTCTCAAGAAGCTTAGACTCTAACAGGGAAGACAGACAGGTAGTTCAGTTACAACATAGAAAAAGTGAAGGGCCATAAGGAAGTATTATACAAGGCAGGTTGGTGATATGGGGGAGAAAGTGACTAAATCTAAGGAGAAAGGAAGGTTTAAAGGGGAGCTAATACTTCTGTGTCCTGCAGGTAAGGAGGAGTTTACCTGGCAGGCAAGTCAGAAAATGTATTCCTGGGAAGAGGGCAGCATAGAACAGTTTTTTCTTTCTGAATTTCTCTAGCATGTATGTGTCCAGTCAGCATCACAACACCCTGCTCTTGGAAATCACTTTTCTGTTTAACAAATAGGAAAGGTATCCTCCAAGCAGAGGATAATTTTTTTTAGGAAAGGTTATGTTTTCTGTTGCTTTTGTATGCCTCACATAGCTTAGTAGTATCAGACAGAAAGGAAGGGCTATTTTGTTTGTGTTTCATTTTAACATAAAGAGATACTATTAATATATACACACGGTAAGTAAGATCTGTATTTTGAGTTCCTTTATCTGGTCATAATGATGATAGATTTGCCCTGCTTGTCCAGCATTCTGAATTCTAACCATTTATTCCTCCCTGCCTCCATTTCCTCTGTCCATCCTTCCATTCAACACTGTGTGCCAGCACGATGGCTGTGATGGAAGTGTCTCTGGCTGTGGAATGAAACAGAACTAATTGGGCCGTATGGGAGTGGAAACTGGTCTTGAGCTTCCAGCCCAATGGTTTAAACAAATAAGTTAACCAGCCAGCCATAGACTGGTGGTACATACTTGCTTATTGAATGATTTCAATAATCCCTTTATAATATTCTAGGCATGATAAGTTATGATCATTCTGGGCTTGCTAAGTCATCACAAAAGAATTCTTTCCTTATCAGGGATGTTTATTAATATCCTTAGGTTCTTTAAACAGGCCTGCTTCTGCCTTGTAGCTCCACTCAGCACTATCTCCCCTCAAAATATTTGGCTTTAGTGTGGCATAGTGAAATAGAAAGGAGTATTTGAAGATTGGTTTCTTGTGGGAGAAGGGAGGTCTGGGGCCGTTTTTGCTTTTATGATGGATGTGGCAGATACAGCAGCTAATTATCCCCTAATATCTATTCTCCCTTCTTCCATATTAATAGAACCCCTGAGTTTTAGCTGGGTATGTGGTTACCCAAAATAAAGATTCAGTTTCCCACACTTCCTTGCAGCTTGTTGTGGTAATATGACTAAATTTAGAGCCATGGGATGTGGGAGGGAATGATCTAAACAGCTTCTGGGTTGAGTCCTTTAGGACAAAAAGCATGCTTTACTCTTCGCACTTTGTTCACCTTCCCATTGGATGGAATAGGACTGTGATGGTTGATATTCTGGACCATGGAGATGAGGGAAACACCCTTGGGGCAGAAGAGCAACAAGGTGGAAGGAACCTGGGCCCCTGATTGGAGCTATCACATGAGCCCTAGACAGTTTATGCTAGGAGCTTTTATGTCAGAGAGGAATACATTATCCTGCTTAAGCTATGCTTGTTTTAGGTCTCTGTTTCAGCAGCTAATTAATACAATGGGGAATTAAAAAAACTCGTGTCAGCTGAGTGATATGAACAAGATGAGAAACACACTTTTAAAGATATTTAATGACTTTTTTTCAAATCAGTACAAAAATTTAAATACAAAAATGATTTGCTATTGACAAGTCTCAAATCTATCATGGAAACTCAAACAAGTTACCAGTCCGTTCACCATTCATTGTGTTCTGAAAAATATTTGAGAACAGTCACCCACTACAGACATTCTTTCCCCCTGTGGGAAGTCATACTTCATTAAAACTCTGTATTTAAATAACAGTAATGCCAGTTTGGTCCATTTCACATGGAAAATTTTTAGGTAATTTTGAAGTAAGTAGGGATTATAACACTATCCAAAGACTTTAGAACACGTGGTTGTTTTATCTGCTTTTACACTAGTGGGTTAACATAATATGCGACACTCAAAAGGGAAACACAGGCATATATAATTATTTAAAACTCTTTTTTAAATTAAGTGGAGTATCATTTAGGTCTGAAATTAGCACCATTGTAGAATACACAGTATTAGGCATAGATTTTGCTCCTCCTCCATCTAAAAGTTAGAAGCCTATGCCTGATAATACACATACACACACACACACATATATAGGCAATTGAGTAACAACCAATAAATAAGTTGGAAGATACCTTGAAAAGTGAAATTTGGTTTTAACTAAAGAGATAATGTCTCTCTTGCTTGGTGGGAATTAAAAGCCCATACATGTACAGATAAATACAATTTTACAAATCACCTGATCTGACTTTCTTTCAAGCCATTTCAATGCAGCTATTTAGCAGAAGGAGCCCAGCGGGTCCACGTTGCTGCCCTATTCATCAGCCACAAACCACCATCCCCAAGACCAACCCAGAGGATATCTGGCCACATAAATACTGTCTGCTTTGAAAACAAAGGTTGGATAGGACCTTTTTTTGATGGGAAAAGTATGTTATATAATTATCAGTGAATAAGAAACCGTGTGGTAATGAACTAATTTCTCATCTTAAAAATTGAGAAAAAATGGTGCTTGTATATTACATAGGGAAAGGAGATATTGGGCCAGAAGAAGAAATTTTTGTGATGGTAAAATGATTCAGATTTGACAAAGACATATTTCCATGTGCTTTTACACAATATTTATTTATGTATTTTTCCATCTATATCTATCCCCTCAACTCCTCATTCTTTTAATTTTGAGAAAAAAATATAAGATTTCACCACTCGAACCCCACATCATTGCCTCAAGTGGCTAATTGTGTCAGCAGCAG
The DNA here is from genome assembly GCA_963575035.1 of Avahi laniger. NCBI lineage: Eukaryota > Metazoa > Chordata > Mammalia > Primates > Indriidae > Avahi > Avahi laniger. The sequence continues at coordinate 16,629 of CAUYSK010034674.1, forward strand.
GCTAATGGCAGACTTGAAATAGTTTTTCTGTGTTTTGAGAGAGATTGGAATGTCTAAAGCAGTATGTGCCTAAGTGAAAACCTGAAAAAATATTCATTTCTCCTTTTCTAACTTGTATTGGTCCTTGACTTGTGACATTAAAAGCATGGGCTGTGTTTGCTCTTGGACATTTTAGATAGCTCTTGCGTAGTTTGCTTCCAAAGAAACAGTTCTTTCCCGACAATTTTAGTACCTACACCTGGAAGCAGTATAGCTGGTTTTTTTTTTTTTTTTTTTTTGAGACAGAGTCTCACTCTTTTGCCCGGGTTAGAGTGCCGTGGCGTTAGCCTAGCTCACAGCAACCTCAAACTCCTGGGCTCAAGCAATCCTTCTGTCTCAGCCTCCCAAATAGCTGGGACTACAGGCATGCGCCACCATGCCCGGTTAATTTTTTCTATATGTTTTTAGTTGTCTGATTAATTTCTTTCTATTTTTAGTAGAGACAGGGTCTCGCTCTTGCTCAGGCTGGTCTCGAACTCCTGAGGTCAAATCCACCCGCCTCAGCCTCCCAAAGTGCTAGGATTATAGGCGTGAGCCACCGCGCCCGGCCTAAAAACTTTTTTAAGCATCAAAAAAATGTGACATATTTTTTTGAGTCTCCAGCATAGCAGGATTCTGCACAGGCATAAGAACCTCAGTTTCCCTATGTATTAGTGCTAAAGAACTTTAAATATGGATTCCATTTTAGAGGGGTTCCAGATGAAGAAACAGACTTAAATATTACATTAAATTTCCTTGCCTAAAGAAAAGTTGAAAACAAATTCAGTTACATGGCCTACTCTTGAGAGTTTACAAATAATTGAGACAGTCCAGAGGACTTCACAGAATCCAGATGCACTGGGATTGCCAAAAGTTACTTGTGTAAGGCATCTGCTGCCATCACCACTACTAGTGCATAAATGTCATGATCTCACTCCACCTGTTTCCATTTACCTGTACTTGCACCAGTTTCAAGATGAAAATTCTACCCATGCAACTGGTCCTTTCATCTCCCAACTGATTGATTTTCTTTGCAAAAATTAAGTAATAAGGTGATATTTTGTGTTGTCTTTTGCTTTCGATGGGGTTAAAAACAGTTTGGTTTGTTTCAATTTTCCATATCTTGAAGGAATGTCTAACAAGGCTTTTGCTATATATGGATTCCCTTTTCACAGATGGCTAACTTGCTTACCAGTTGTAGTTTGATACTTATTACAGTTAATTTACTTAGAAAATGAAGGCCTCACTCTGTAGCAAAAGGGCATTTTACACAGAGCTGACAAACCCAATGCCCTCCTAATTGCATTGGCATACTCAGATTGCCATGCCTGACCTTGCTCATAGATCTGAGTCAGAAGTACAGGCAGTAGCCTGTGTGCGGAAACACTTTGTCAACACACTGCAATCAGCAGTCAGATTAATAGTTCTACTTCTTCATAACTATAGTTGGAAGAAAATCAGATGAGAAATGGAGAGGATCATTTCAATCTTTGGAATGAAAATCAGAACACCAAATCCTGAGTTATTACCAGGACGAGAAGAACATTTAATCTGTTTTATAGTATACTAAAACAACCAAAATCCATATAGCTTGTGTTCAAGGAGCACCAGAACAGGTACATGGTGAGAATCAATTTAGTTGTTCTTTTACACTGCCCAATTTATGGTCACATAAAAATTTTGTTTCTGTCATAACTATGATGCAATAGCAATATATACAATATGTTGTCAGGACTGTTAATGGAGGTAGATGAAGAAATTGTCTATGTATTTGGAGGAACACCAAGAAAACCTCATGACTTTAAAACAATTTTTTCATTCACATAATGCAATACTTTCAGAATATTATTAATTTGTATGTTTTTTTCTTTGAATTGTATTTATATTTCCAGATGGGCAGCATGTTTAAAATAATCATGTGCTGTTAAGATCTTTTCAGATTGCCTTTCTCTTAACAGGAGAAACCCAGAGTTAAGAATTTTTTATAATCTAACATGGAAATAAGTTTGTATAAAACTATTAAGTGAAAGATAAATCAAAAATATATGTATATGTGTATATCTCTATATGTATTATCACAACTATTTGAGACAAAAATATGTTTAAAAAAGATTGGAAAGAAAACAATATAGAAATATAGAAAACAATCACTGTTACTAGGAGTGTGGATTCTCTTATTTTTTGGTTCTGTGTTTTCCTCATGTTATATATACATTTTTTAAAACTAAATTTAAATAATAATAACAGGCTCTTGAACAAAATGCTTAGTATACATTTTACATTATTCAAAAGGTTAAGAAGCTGTCTCTTAATGTGCTCTCATCGTTTCTCCTCTTGTACATTGTCCAGTTGGCTCCCTGCAGTTGCTGGTACCCAGGATGGCCTACCACTTTATCGTAATTTTCTCAAGATGTGTCCCCTGACCTTGGTCAGCTATCAGGCTCTACATTCAGAAGTATGTGAAGACTGCTCTCCAACTTTGCACATATCTGTAAGTGCTTAGTTTCTACACATCATTGCATCCCTCTGTAAGGGAGAATCAATTTTCATTGCACTTCTCTGTCCTTATTTTAAACAGTTCTCTTCCCAAGGAAAGGTATTTGAGATATCTTTCCACAAACATCTATCTGCCTCTCTGGGAGAGTCATTTTCAGGGGGAATATATACCCCTTAATTAGAAATTGTCCTTTAATAGTGTTCTTTTTCATAAAAAGATGAGATATTGAAATCTCACATGAGCCTCTTTTTCTACTTTGTTCCTTCGACTTTTTAATTTTTTTCCAAAAGGAATTAGGTGTAAGTGTCTCTTATTAAAGGTATCACAGTACAAACCAAATGCAATGTCATAATGCCATGCAGTGGGTTGTTTCCCAAACCAAACTGGTGAGCTACTTTCGTTCCATCTGTCTGCCAATGAATAGGTTAAACAACAACAACAAATTATAAATAGAAAATGGGGTCATATGATAGACAAGAAAGACAAATCCATAAAAGTTCTAATGTACAAATCAAAAAAGGCTATTGGAGATTGAATGTCAGTAAAATTTCAGGATACCATGCTTTGTTAAAAAGTCATTGTTAGCCAGTGAATCCACATTAAATCAGGTGTTTAATTCAAAGGACAACTTGAGTTAGATTTAAAAGAAGAGCAAGAAAAATCGATGATTGGCTATGATTTAAAAGAAGTCATACTGGGCATGGTTTAAGATTTGTCACATCCCTCCTGAAGGCTCATAAAGCAACTGATGAGTAATATACTTAGCAATTTTCAGAAACCTTGAGGGTGTAAATGCCAAATGTAACCAGAAATCTTATTTTCAGGGAGAATATATATTTCTTTCACGATTTCATTAAAATCAGGGGAGCAAAGGTGAATTGTATTAAAAGAAGACTATGTGAATTTGAAAGCAGGCATTGTCATCTGGAGTTTGGGGTCAGCATCTCAATTTCTCATCTGATTTGTATTAGTCTTCTCAGATGTTGAAAGATTGTGAGGTTAGCTGGGGCTGTGTCACGCAGCTGCTCTGCTTTATTGAGAAGGCTGATACAGGGAAGCTGAGAGCTGCCTCAGGTCCTTTGGGCAATGTTTATCTACTGGTTTCACATCACATTATTGCCTTTCATTGAAAGTGGAATGATGGATTTACAAGTAGATTTAAGAAAGTTAAGAAAAAATAGAACAATTTCTCATTATGGTTTATTCCTATGTTTTTCTCTGTCCATTAACCTATCTCAAGAAACATTAGGCATCATTCTTATTAATATTTTCACTGATGACTGGAGCTATTTGCTGACTTTCAGAAATAAAATTATTTTTATTTCCATTTTAGCATAGTATCTATTCATAGATAAATTTCTTATGATTGACAATAGTTTGACAATATGATTTTATACATTGACAAAAATTTTTAATACAAAATGAAAATTATTCTATGTGAATTAGAAACCAAAATAATCATGTTGGACTTTGAAACAGACTTTGTTTTAAATGTAGATTCTGTGTTATTCCCTATTGATACATGAAAGCTAACATATGGTATCTGCTTTCACGAACAGTTGAAAAGTTTGATATTAGTTTTTCCTTTTCTATTGTAAAGGGAATATAGGAAAAATTTTTTATACTGTTTTCCCTTTTGTTAGATACAACTTTTCTGCTTTAAACTAGGCAATTCCAGCATAGCTAGCTGAAAACTGAAAGATGCAGTAAATCAGTCACTCATTTGGCTTTCGTTTCACCCCAAAATTACTTTGACTTCCTTGTTACTGCCACAGTTTTCCTCTGGTTTTATTATTTAAGTATCATGTAAATATTGTCTGCATCTATATGGTGTCTATCTCATTTTACTTTTTATACTTCCAAATCAAATTAACGTTAAACTGTAGGTGGTGTCTGTTTTGTATTCCCCTCTCCCTATACTGAAATTGCCTCCTTGTGTTCATGGGTAAAATAAAGACCAAAACCATTGGCCAGAAGGCACTTTAGAGATTTCATAGTCCTCTATGGGTAAGACTAACTCAAAAAGGAAGAAGCTTTCACAACGATTTAGTTTGCATCCAAAATACAGAAAGGAACCAAGTTTTCTCCCATCAGTTCCATCTTCCCCAAATCATAACATCATACCATAAAAACCCATATCCATACAAAGTAGGGAAAAGATGACTAGGGACAGCATCAGGTGGAAAGGGAATGATTTGGCATCATTCTCTTCTTTTTTATATGGGGGTAGGAAAGCACCCCCAGAAAGGAAAAAGAGAGGAGACTGGTCAAATTGCTTTATGAACTTGCTAATGAGAGGCCATGAGACAAATATACTAATGATATTTTCTATAAAGGCTCTACAGATAGATTCTTCTAACAGGATGTACCCAGTCTGTCTAGGGTTGCTTACAGAAAACAAATAACAACAATAAAAATACTCAGAATCTATAAATAATATGTAAGGCATAATTATGTATACAAAAGAAATGTATGATGATGAAAGCAGCCCTTTTGTGTATGTAATTTAGTCACATAGAGAGGTCATATGCTAAATCTTGGCCAGAGCATGCAGCAAAGGGGACCAGGAGTGGCGCTGGCTGTGTCTGACCTCTCCATGCTTCCCCTATTCCTCATTGTTACTTGTACCTTTGCAATTGTCAGTAAAGCTGACAGAACATAAATCTCAGACTCTGAAGTCTTATTTCACAATAAGATCATTTGTGTTATCTCATCAAGAAAAAGAGTTCATGACTGCCACCTTTTGTCCTGAGAGATCCCTTATATTATGTTGCACATGTGAGTTGTTGACATTTTACAATCCTCAACATTCGTCCTCAAACACTGACAGCTCTGAACTTTAGGAGACATTTTGGCACTCAAAACTCAAAATTCCCAAATTCTGTATTATTATGTACTAGAGCATGGAAAGCATGTCCTTGTATTTCATTACTAAGCCTTCATTTATTGAAGGTTCTGAGTAAGTCAACATCTTAAATTGTTTGTTTTACACAGATATTCTAATTTAATTAGATGGTGTTGGTTAATTCTATGTGTCAACTTGACTGGACTAACAGATATCCAGATAGCCAGTAAAATACTATTTTTAGGTGTGTCTATGAGGGTGTTTCTGAAAGAGATTAGCATTGGAATCGGTAGCCTGAGTAAAGATCATCCTCACCAATGTGGGTGGGCATCATTCAATCCTCTGCGAGCCTGAATAGAACAAATAGGTGGAGGAAGGGAAAATTTGCTCTTCCAGGTTCAGACATCCATCTTCTCTTACCCTCAGACATCAGTGCTCCTGGTTCTCAGGCCCTCAGGCTTAGACTGAAACTACACCACCAGCTTTCCTGGTTCTCCACTTCACAGCTCGCAGATCATGGTACTTAGCCTCCATAATGACATGAGCCAAACCCTAATAATAAGTCTTTCTATATATCTTGTTGGTTCTGTTTCTCTGGAGAACCCTGATTAATACACCATTTAAAATTTTCTTAACACAAAGAAATGTTAAATGCCTGACATGATGGATACCCCGATTACCCTGATTTGATTAATTCACATTGCATGCCCGGACCAAAATATCACATGTACCCTATAAAGATATATAACTATTATGTACCCACAATAATTAAAAATAAAAATTTTTTTAAATGAAAGTAAAAAAAAACTTTCCTGCCTTTGACAGCATCCTTAAGGACAAATGTTCCTGTCCCCACTATTTCTAATTTTAATATTAGATTTCTGTGCAATAAATCACATTGTAACTGAAAATTTTATATCAGATTATAAATTTATTAAGTAAATATTAGCCACTTTGAAAGTTAATAGTATTTTGATACATGAAAATTTAGATACTCAATTACTCATAAAACATTTATTTTATTTCTACTATGTGGTAGACAGGATACTATACTAAAAGCTGTGATAAATATAAAGTAAAATCTTGATTCTTTTCTGGAAGAGTATTTAATATGCAGAAAGAGTAAATCAAGTAACTGGGTAACCAAATGCTATTAATAGATTAAGTGTTGAGTACTATGGAAACACAGAGAAAGAACTGGTGAGCCAGGAGGAATCTACTAAGATTTTCAGGAGGAATCTAATAACATTTCCCTAAGTGGGTGACTGTTGGTCTGGATCTTGAAGATTGGATTTAGAAGGTCAGGTCATCCTGTGAAGAAGGATGGAAATGGTATTTCACTGAGAGGAAAGACCAGGCATACAAGCAACATATGAAAGATGGTATTTGTTCAGAAACAGACATAAGAGAATATACAGAGTGACTGAAAGGCAAAGGATGTACTAGAATAAAACTGAGCAGTCTCTGGTAGGAAATAATTTTACTTTCATGATAAAAACTCTCATCAGATTAGGTATAGAAGGAATATACCTTAACATACTAAAGTCCACATATGGTAAGCCCATAGCTACATCATACACAATGATGAAAAGTTGAAAGTTTTAACTCTAAGATCAAGAATAAGAGATGGATGCTCCTTCTCAACACTTCTTTTCAACATGGTACTGGAAGTCCTAACCAGAACAATTAGGCAAGAGAAAAAAATAACGGCATCATAATAGGAAAGGAAGAAGTCCAATTGTCTCTGCTGATATAATCTAATATAGAGAAAACCCTAGAGACTTAACCAAAGAAGTATTAGAACTAATAAATTCAGTAAAATTGCAGGATACAAAAATCAGTTGTACACTTCCATGCACTAATAATGAACTACCACAAAAACAAACCAAGAAAAAATTGAACTAGGGACAAGATGGATGACTAGAGACATCATTTGCTGGACCACAACAGAGGGAAGGTAGGATTTCAGATAAAGGAGAGGGGAGAGGAGATGCAGCTCAGTTGTAGATCATAGAGGTGCCAGAGCCTGCCGGGGATCTCATGGAGGAAAATTGAGAAGCAGAAAAAGAAGATAAAGAGAAAAAGATGTTGGTGAGAATCAAACCCAGAGAGGCTCAGAGTCTACTGAAGGGGTCAGGGGGGAATCCCTCTCTCCCTCCCACGTGCCATCAGTGACCAGTAGGCTATCAAGTTTCTTGGAGACTTTTCCAGTTCCACAAGCCCATGCATGGTGGCAAACACAATATTCTGTGTGGAGAACTTTCATGATCCCAGAGCTTAGACATTCTGTGCAAGGTTCTCCTCCAGGGAAAGTGACCTTGGAGAGCCAGCTTTCTTCCATTAAGATGCTTTTCCTTCCCTGCCCCTCCCCCATCCACTGCAATTGGGAAAGCAGTTTGAGCCAAGAATTTGGCCAGTGCCACCTCTATCCAGTGAGCACATGCTACAGGCTGAGGTCTCCACAGAAAGCGGGGCTCACACCTCTTCCTTTGAGGACCTGCAGTGGACCCAGGGTGCCAAATCTGGGAGATTCTTGCTTACCAGTGTTTCACAGAGACACATACCAGCAAGTCAGACAGACAGGCCAGGAGGAGGTTTGAGAGGTGGACTCCAAAAGCACAGTCAGCAAAAGCAAAAATAGACAAATGGTAGTGTATCAAGCTAAAGGCCTTCTTCACAGCAAAGGAGACAATTAACAAAGTGAAGAGATAATCCATGGAGTGGGAGAAAATAATGGGAAGCCATTATTTATCTGATAAGGGTTAAATATCTAAAATGTAAAAGGAACTAAAACAACTCAAAAATAGAAAAATAAAATAGCTCAATTCAAAAAGGGGCAAATGATGTGAATAGACATTTCTCAAAAGATCTACAGATGTCCAGCAGGTTCATGAAAAAGTGCTCAACATCACTAATTATTCAGAAAATGCAAATTAAAATCACAATGAGATATCATCTCACCCCAGTTAAAATGGCTATTATCAAAAAGACAAAAGATAAAAAGCATTGGTGAGAATGTGGAGAAAAGAGAATCCTGGTAGAGTTGGTGGGAATGTGAATCAGTACAGCCATTATGGAAAGCAGTATACAGGTTCCTCAAAAAATAAAATTAGAACTACCATCTGACCTAACAATCCCAGTTCTGGGTATTTATTCAAAGGAAATGAAATCAATCCATCAAAGAGATACCTGCACCCCCACGTTCATTATAGCATTATTCACAGTAGCCAAGATGTACCTAAGTGTTATCAACAGATGAATCAATGAAGAAAATATGTTATACAGTACATATACAATGGAATACTATACAGTCTTAAAAAACAATAAAATCCTATCATCTTCAACAACATGGATGAACCTGAAGAACCTTATGCTAAATGAAATAAGCCAGGCACAGAAATACAAATACTATATGATCTCACTAATATGTGAACTCTAAAAAAGTCAAATTCATATAAGTAGAGAGTAGAATGGTGGTTAGCAGAAGCTGACAAGAAGGGGGAACAGGAGAATGGGGAGATGTTGGTCAAAGGATATAAAGTTTCAGTTAGACAGGAGGACTAAGTTTTTGATATCTATTGTACAGTACAGTGACTGTAGTTAATAATGTATATTTCAAAATTGCTAAGAGTAAATTTCAAATGTGTAACCACAAAAAAGATAAGTGAGGGGATAGATATGTGAATTAGCTTGATTTAATCATTCCATGTTGTATACTTGTATCAAAACATCACATTATACCCATAAAGATACAAAATTAGTATTTGTCAATTAAAGTAATTTTTTAAAACAAGGGTTTGTAGGAATAGCAGGTCTCTAGGCCTCTGAGGTTGAACAATTTGGATGATGAGGTTAGATTACACGGTAACTACAGGAAGAAAAGCAGGTGTGTTGAGAGGCAAACACAAACTATGTTTTGGCCCTCTAAATTTCTCCCAGTTCTTAGAACAAGCTGAAAGTCTGTATGACTCTGAGTCTTTGTCCATGCTATTTCCTCTTTCCAAGATGCACTACCACCTTCACCCTTTTTCCTGACAAACCTCCACAGTGCTTTTTCAGACACAGACCAAATATAATTGTCTAAATATTTCGCAGGGAAGAAAGCACTTTACTGTTAAATATATCTTCCTTTACTGTATATCTTCCTTGCATGCCACTGTCATTAACTTTTAGCTTTTCTTCCTCCACTCAAACTGTAATATCCTTCAGGGTAGAAATCATGGTCATTTCTTTAAACTCAGTACCTAACTATCACAAAACAAGCACATGAGCATTGCTGATTTGTGTTTTTAGTTGTTGTTGTAGCTTTTCTAAATTAATGTTAATAGTGCCAAAATTGATTGGCTTCAAATTATGTTTTGTGTCAGTAAAAATCTTGCATACATCTTAAGAATCAGATATAGGCACGGTTAATTCACCTTTGCCTGGGGCGAATTAAATACTGAATACTAAATACTAAATACTGCCATGATTTCTTCTGTGCAGGTAAGCATACATTTAGCACACATATATATACATTGAGTAGTAAGAGCGAGAAATAATAACACTATCCTTTTATTTTTCTTAGTACCCAAATCACCTGAAGTCAGTTAGTTGTTGGTAAATGATGTCTGAATTTTTTGTTTGTAATCAGCCCAGTGAAACAGGAATCAATGAATTTGTCACTTTCTATCTCTTCTAGCTTGGTTGTTTTTGTGCGCCGTTGTTCCACAGCTGCAAAGTGTTAATGCGATTGACTGGTAGTGCCTACAAAATAAACTCACTCCTCCTTTTGATAGACTGTGGTTTGAAGAGCTAAACTGCAAATCTTTTTGATCTAAACAGTTTAAATTACCTTGTTAAAAAAAAGAAAGTATGTCCCTTTAGTTGATTACCTTTCTTAGTCATCTTTCTAGGAACATGCTATTCTTCTTTACTAGTCTCTTTGTTTCTTTAAACTACCTTGCAAATTTTCCAAAGAAGTATAAAAACCGCATAGTGTGTGGAAACTTTGCAATTTCCACTGGGTTCAATTCCAATTAACTCAAATATCAGGGTCAGTCCTAAGGGCTGCATGATATGTCTATGTTAAAACAAACTAGTAAGTGAAACAAAAACATCAACAGCTCAGAGCCTGGAGAACGACAAAAGAGGCACTTTTCCTGAAATGCTTATAATCTGAATATGAGCTCTAATGACCACTTTTTGATTAATTTCCAACAGAGATGCCTACCCAGGCATGGGTATTTTCCTACTACAGCCTGCTCAAAAAAGACTTATGTGTTTTGAAACAATATAACAATTAACACTAACAACTGCTGCTTTTTAGCTGCTTTCTAGAAAAGCACTTCTGGGCTTAGCAGGCGTTCAGCCATTCTGTTAAAAGGATTTCCTCAGAAAAGTAGTTAGTGGATACTATGCATGCCATCTCTCCCATATTCTTATTTGAAAGCTAACAGAGAGTCTTAGCAGGCTTTCATTCACTCTGAAGCACCATTACTGCTGAATACATTAAAAAAATACTTCCCTTTTTAGTGTATTTTCAATTTGATTTTAATGTGTGATATGCACTTGAACTGAAGATTTTTTTTTTGAAAAAAATCATTCGAAACTTCAAAATTATAAATTGCTAATACTGCTTCATCAATACTGTTTTGAAGCAACCAAGACATAAAATGCTGGAAATTTCAGGGCATAAAAATGCTGGAAATTTCCAGTATGAGGACTGGTTTAGCTTCAAGTAGTTTTCTCTAGCAAAGCAGAATAATCACAGTGCTTAGAAGATTTTAACATGATGTGATAATGTGGAGGATTTCCAGATAGTTATAATTAACCCCAACCAGTGCAAATCTCCTGAGGCAGCTATATATCATGGCAGATCTCTCAGATTTAGCACTGTTCAATCAGGGTACCAGCCTGATTGAATGAAGGATGTCTTGGTGATAATATTAGGCTTCCCTCCTTAATGGTTGGCTCAAGAATGTTCCCAGAATGGAAATTCATATTCTTGAAAAGCCTCTATTTTCCCCTAACAATGCTGGTCATTGAGCATTAACTTACTGTTACACAAAAAACTGGCAAATAGACAGCCGATTGTACTTACCTAGGATCAGAAAGGAAAATTACATTTAAGAGTCTATAATGTACTGAAAAACAAGTTAAGCACTTTATATATTTAGTCCTCCTAAGAATACTAAAAGGAAGTTATCATTGTTTTCATTGTTCATATGAGAAAATTCCTAATAATCATAGAGACAATAGCCCAAATATGACAGTTGCTTTCTTTGTATATTGCTTCATTTCTTAGTTTTTTCATTTTTTAGCACTCTAAACAAAGCAGATCCTTCAAATAATTCACAACTGTTCATTTCATTCATGTATTTACAACCAATTACTGGTTTTCATAAGAAAATGAAGACCAAACCCCTTAACACAGTCCTAAAGCTCTCTATACTATCTCTCCAGTCTCTCTGTGGACCACATGTGTTTCTTCTCTCTAATGTTCCAGCTAAAGCCTTCTGTTTCCAGTTCCCCCAAAGTGGTGGATCCTTCCTGCCCCAGGGAGCATACACTGTTGCTGCTATCCTAAAAGGTCTCTCTAATTCTCTCCACTTCCAATTCACCAAGCTAACTTCTATTGTTCTTTAATTCTTAGAATAAATCTCATTGTAGATTGCATGGTAAAATATTTACCCTGCTTTATGCCCCCACAGCACCTCTATTTAGTTGCCAGAGAATATAGTTCAATTACAATTAATTAACTTTTACTTAATTATCTACTTTTCCTACCACCTATAATTGCAAGATCCAAAAGGGCAAGAGCTATGTCTGCTTTATTTACTGTGATATCCAAATATTATGGCCTAGAACAGTGCTTGACACATAGTAGGTGCTCAGTGAATAGATGCTGAATTAATAAATGAACCACTCACTGCCCTTCAGAATGAGCTTCCTTATTTAAAAATCCTTACGTGAGTTTACTCTGAGTTAACATTTACAAAGACTTATTTTTTTCCAGTTGTTTCCTTACCTTAAAAGTGCTTAGCCACCTTTCTGTGAAAAGTAGGAATTCACAAAGTTGTAACATGTTAAAAATAAAGTAAAATAAAACACTGTTGTTTTCACTCTGGAGGATCTAGATTTGCATTATTTTTGAGACAAGTTTTCACTCTATCACCCAGGCTAGAATGCAGTGACATCATCATAGTTCAAACTCCTGGGCTCAAACGATTCTCCTACCTCAGCCTCCCAAGTAGCTGGGACTACGGGACTACAGGCACGAGTGCCACCGTACCAGGCTAACTTTTTCTTTTAAATTTTTTTGTAGAAATGGGGTTTTGCTATGTTGTTCAGGCTGGTTAATCGATCCTCCCGCCTTGGCCTCCCAAAGTGCTGGGATTATGGGAGTGAGCCACCACACCTGGCTCTCATGTAATTTATTGAATACTGTCCTGAAAGTGAAAAAACAGAATGGTTGTAAGGGTACTCAAAATATGGTTTCTACTAAATGTATATCTTTTTCATACCACTGTAAAATTGAAAAATTGTTAAGTCAAACCATAAGTTGGGGACCATCCATATTAAACTTTGGTATTTCATTTCCGAAATACCACCACCTTCTTCCTATACTAGCTTCTGAATGATTACCTCTAATCTCCTTAGTAAAAGTAGATATCCAGGAAGATTTGTTCCTCCTTCTTTCAATGAATGTGTGTGTGTGTATGTGTGTGTGTGTGTATGTGTGTGTGTGTACAAATGGATATATATACACACACATATATATATTTTAAGTTTACAAGATAATTGTTCCTGTCTGAACCTTTCTTTCAGGATTTAATTTTCTAGAGGATATGAATCATTTTAGGTTATTGTTAATTACATTACAGTCTCGTCAATAAACATAATGATAGCAGGTTTCTAAGAATCTTTAACTTCCATCGAAAACTTGTTAGGTGTTGTATATTGGTTTGCTTGTCCAAAAGTTACAACTAGTATATTTTTGTTTTTGTAATTGATGTTATTTGCATAGATAAAAAGTCATTGCTAGTAAGTTCTTAATAATTTCTTACAAAAGAGTGATATTATCTCACTTTGAGGAAAGGAAAACTGAGAGTCATGATGAATACATTTTGATTTGAAATTCACTTCTCTTGGAAAATTAATTAGAGGTGTTAAGTTGTTGCAAAAGTAATTGACATTTTAGCATTGTTGAAATTTGCCATTTGATATTGGAATACATTCTTAAATAAATGTGGTTATGTTATAAATCATTTTAATGAACATTTCTCGCTTTTTTTGCTAATAACTTATTACTTGCTGTTTATTTTATATTTATTTTAGACTATGGAAATGATGTTAGACAAAAAGCAAATTTGAGCACTTTTCTTATTCGAGTTCAAAATGGGTCATAAAGCAGCAGAAACAACTCACAGCATGAACAATACATTTGACCCAGGAACTACTAATGAATGTACAGTGCAATGGTGGTTCAAGGAGTTTTGCAAAGGAGACAAGAGCCTTGAAGATGAGGGGTGCAGTGGCCAGCCATCGGAAGTTGATGATGACCAGTTGAGAGCAATCATTAAAGCTGATCCTCTTACAACTATATGAGAAGTTGCCAAAGATTTCAATGTTGACCATTCTACGGTCGGCATTTGAAGTAAAATGAAAAGGTGAACAAGCTCGATAAGTGGCTGTCTCATGAGCTGATCAAAAATCAAAAAAACTGTCATTTTTAAGTGTCATCTTCTCTTACTGCATGCAAAAATGAACCATTTCTTGATCAGATTGTGACATGTGATGAAAAGTGGATTTTATATGACAATCAGCAATGACCAGCTCAGTGGCTGGACTGAGAAGAAGCTCCAAAACACTTCGCAAAGCCAAACTTGCACCAAAAAAAGGTCATCGTCACTGTTTGGTGGTCTGCTCCTGGTCTGATCCACTACAGCTTTCTGAATTCCAGCAAAACCCTTACATCTGAGAAGTATGCTTAGTAAATTGATGAGATGCACTGAAAACTGCAATGCCAGCAGTCAGCATTGGTCAACAGAAAGTGCTCAATTCTTCTCCACAACAATGCCGACCGCATGTCGCACACCAGTGCTTCAAAAATTGAATCAATTGGGCTACAAAGTTTTGCCTCCTCTGCCATATTCGCCTGACCTCTCGCCCTTCTCCTCTGTAGTCAATCTCTTTTGCAGCCAATCTAATTTACCCCTCAGGGATGAATTCCTGGAACCTGAAACATCCTGCTCTGGAAAAATAGGATGGGCAGATGATAATATTATTTAGAAGTCTCTGTAAAAATGATAAAGATGATGATGGTAAAATCTAGGATATTGCTGCAATCTCAAGGTAATGGAAAGATAGGTGAAAAATTCCACTATAATTTTTAAATGAAAGGCTCCCCAGGAATTTCCATGACCTTTTCAATGTCTTTCTAGCTTCTTTTTTTTTTTTTTTTTTTTTTTTTAGACAGAGTCTCACTGTGTTGCCCAGGCTAGAGTGAGTGCCGTGGCGTCAGCCCAGCTCACAGCAACCTCAAACTCCTGGGCTCAAGGGATCCTCCTGCCTCAGCCTCCCGAGTAGCTGGAACTACAGGCATGTGCCACCATGCCTGGCTAATTTTTTCTATATATTTTTAGTTGTCTGATTAATTTCTTTCTATTTTTAGTACAGACGGGGTCTCACTCTTGTTCAGGCTGGTTTTGAACTCCTGAGCTCAAATAATCCGCCCGCCTTGGCCTCCCAGAGTGCTAGGATTACAGGCATGAGCCACCGCGCCCGGCCTCTTTCTAGCTTCTTAATGTGTTCTATTTATTTATTTTCATTAATCAAATAAATTAGCTTT